>PVKU01003664.1:0-170883 GCA_004027475.1 Anoura caudifer | reverse complement strand
TCTACTATTCAAAACACTTCCCTTCCAACACCACCTTGCGTAGATTTTCCACACAAGGCAATTCTCCAACTTTCCAGATACCAAGGAGATATCCTACAATTTAACTAAATTCTGACACTATTTACCTGTAATTAGCATTAAATCCCACAGTTTAAGGGCTCAGTCCTATAAGATTACCACCTCCTCCCAAATTCAGATGGCAATCACAAGTCCAAGTTGACGGTGATAATTTGATAGAGCAGCTCATAAAACTAAAAAAAGATAAGTATATTTACTAGATTACCACTGCATTAAAACAAAAGGATACAACTCAGGAACAGCCAGATAGATGAGATGATGCACAGAGCAAGATGTGGGGAAAAGGGCACAGAGCTTTCACGCCCTCTCTGGGCACGCCACCCTCCCAGCACCTCCACCTGTTCATCACCAGGAAGCTCTCCTAATCTCTTCCAATAGGATTTTTAGGGAGGCCTCATTACACAGGTGTGATTGATTGGATCACAGACATTTGGTGATTAAATCAACCTGCAGTCCTTCCATTGTTCCTGGAGGTCATAGCTGAAAGTTTCAACAGTTTAATCACAGATTTGGTTAACCTGGCAACCAGTCCCCATTCTTAGGGATTTTCAAAGAGTTACCTCATTAACATAAACTCAGGTGTGGTTGAAAGGGACTTGTTAAAAGACACTGATTTAGCCTTTGTAACTCTTATCACTTAGGAAACTAAAACAATCTGGCCAAAAAATGGGAGGAAGACCAAATACATACGTGCATGTTTCTTATTATATCACGATGTCACACTACTACTAAAGTCTTTAACCCATGACTTTCATCTATAATTCAGTTAGAAATGAGATTTCAACAGAAACCTATTTTGCATTGTAGTGTTTTCTAAGGTAGAAAAAGAAAAAAGAGCATTGGCTTTCTTAGGTCTAAGTCCCCTTTCTGAAGTAGCATTAGACAGGAGCTTTAAGTTTCAAATTTCTACTTTAGTGGACTGTTTCGAAACCTTCAAAAAATGTTGGTATTAATGAGAGTAATAAGAAATAAGTAATGAACACAGAGGAAGGACTATACAGAGATTTCAGATTCAGGTGCATTTTAAATAAAATTGAAATTGCTATCAAGGAGATAGCAGCTAGATAGGCATTGATAAAGTATCAGCAAGGTTTCTATGAAGGAAGTTGGAGGCTGGAGTTATCCAATAATGTAAATGGCTCCTGGGAAGAAAAAGGAGACCTAGAATAAAAGCACTGGGGTGAAATGGAAACTATGAACCAACAAAACTAAATTGTGATTTTTTTTTTCATCTTTAGACTTGCTAGGGGAACCATTTTGTTATATAAGTCATTGCTCGCACCTCCCAAAGACATTTTAGCTGGTGATAATCATTGACACTTTTAACAATTTTAACAATCGTGGTATGACTTGTTATTTACAGCTGGAATAAAATGTCTTCCTGTATGGCAAAAAGTCATATTTTTGCATGTTTTTGATCACCCAGGAGTATCACTTACGATGACGATTTAGATTAGATGACTTCCAGGAATCTCTTGAGCTCTAAAATTCTTTTGAGTCTATGAAGCACAAAAGGACCTAGTACTTTCTCATAGAAAACAAAAAACTGGGGACTTCGCCTTCTGACCAAAATGGAGTAACAGGAAACTGATTTACCCTTCACTTTAAACAAATACTGATGAGCCCTAGGATTATACCACCTTACTGCCTTGAGAAAGTTTCCAGGGCACTGAGCAAGGAGAGACCAACAGCAGCACAGTAGTCTCACTGTGTTGAGAGTATAAAAGTCAGGGTTCAAGGTCACCAACGTGGCAAGATTTTATGGAGCAAAGTACCAAAGAGAAGAGAGCTTCAGAGAGAGAGTCTCAAATTTGTAGAGTCTTTCAGCTCCACACTAATCATTGTGCATGTATGTGACGAAATTGCCCAAGGCTAGAGAGAGATAGAGTCACCAAGAAAAGAATATGCAAAACAACGTGTAGAGATTGTTCAGCTGGAAATAGTTTCTGTTCCCACTAGCCAGGGTAAAGTGATCTTGTATACACAGGGCAATAAGAAGAATCATCAGAAGGCCTCAGTAGTGTAGTTAAATTAATCCTGGACCACAGACTGTTTTGCCTCCATTCTAGCTAATTAAAACCAAGTCTCTAAAGGAACTTGCTGATTCTAAATCTAAGCAAATTAATGGAATGAAGAAAAAAGTCAAATGCTATTTAAAGGACCAAAACAAAACCCAGTACAAATAATGCAAAATCTGCAATGTCTAGAATTTAATTACAATATGAGGTAAGCAAAAAAGCAGGAAATATAACTCAGAACCAAGAGAAAAATTAATCAAGAGAAACAGACCCAGAAATGGCATATATTATGGAACCAGCAGACAAGGGCATTCAAATGCTAATGTAAATATAATTCATATGTTTAAATAGTGGAGTAAAACATAATCATGATAAGGGGAGAAGTAAAAGATCTAAGAAGGGCCCAAATAGGACTTCTGAGAATATTAACTGAAGGGAAAAACTGTACTGGATGGATTTAGCAGCAGATTAGATACTGCTTAAAAAAAAAAAAAAAAAAGAAATCGATTGATCTACTTTAAAACATAATAGAAACTATCCCAAATAAGCATTGAGATTAAAATACAGACTGAAAGAATGACTTATGGGATGATATAAAGTTATCTACTATATGAATAATTAGAGTCCCAGAGGAGATAAGATAGAGGAATAGGAAAAAATATTTGGAGAAAGAGTAGCTACATTTTTCAAATTTGATGAAAACCATTGACCCAAAGATCCCAAAAGTTCAACAAACCCAAAGCAGAATATAAAGAAGACCATGGCAAATTATATCATGATCAAATTTTTGACAACCAGCAATAAAGAGACAATCTTAACAGCAACCAGAGAAAAGTAAACATGTTAAATACCAAGAAACAAAGAAAAGAAAGACAAGATAGCTGACAATATTTTTCAAGTACTGTCAACCTAAAATTCTATACTCAGTGAAAATATCTTTTAAAAATCAAGGCTAAATGGAGATTTGCTCAAACAAAGCTGAGTAATAATAGACCAAGCAATCAAATGCAATCCTTTATATAATTTAAATTATTTAAAAGAAAAAACTTACATTACGTGGATGGCCCAGGCTTTGTTGAAGCTTAAAGGCTTATCCTCCCAATCTGCCTCACACACAGCATTCCAGGGTGGGTTCATGTTAAATAATCCCTGGGCACGAGATAAACCTGTGCATTTCCCATTTAGCGTAGCAGGATCTTCTCATCTCACCTGTCATCCTTTCATTTCTCCATCTAAAGGTTACTAACTCTCTAAGATGCAAATCACAGAAAAGGTATATCCACCTTTTGGTAAAACTTTTAAAAGCATCAGCTTTCTTATACCTAAAGCAAGGAGATTTCATCTAGGTGACTTCAAAGTCTCCTTCTGGCTCTGAAATTACAGAAGCCCAATAGAAATATTAACATGAGCATTTACGGAATAGGAACTCTGCTATATTATCTATGTCAAAATAATCAATACGTAATTATCATACGTATCAATAGAAATTATCATAACTGTCATACAGGACAAAACTATTGCTGTAAGATAAAATAATAGTGGTCTAATATGGGTTACATTTCAGGTAGGAGAGAACGTGTGAGAAGAAACTGCTGCGGGTAGGGTGCCTCTGAGGAACAACAAGAAGGACAAAGAGAAGGGTCAGCCAGGGGTGAGGCGCGCGCAGTGGGGCTGGAGATTGGGCAGGGCCAGGTCAGACAGGGGCTTGAAGGCAATGTTGCAAATTTTGGTCTTTATTCTATGTGCAAAGTTTAAAGAAGGGTAATGATACGAACTATTTTTTGTTTTAAAAAGGTCACTGACTATTGTCTATAGCAGTGCTGTCCAATAGGAATACATTACAGCCACATAGAAAATTTAAATTTTCTATTAACCTCATTTTAAAAATTAAGATGAATCATTTCCAATTAATTTTACTAATATATTTTATTTAACCTAATATATCCAAACTAGTTTGTAATCAATGTAAACATTTATTGACATCTCCCCCTTATTTTTTATACTAAGTCTTTGAAATTCAGTGTGCGTTTTAAGCTTACTTACCGCACATCTCAGTTTAAACTAGCAGCGTTGCGGGCAGTCAGCAGCCACAGGCGGCCAGCGGCTGCCTTACTGGCTGCGCAGGCCTACAGAATGAATTGGAAGAATTGGAAGGAGCTGCAGCGGGAGCAGAGAGACTGGTTCGGAGGTTACCACAGAAGTCCCATCGTCGCCTGGATTACGATAGTAACAATAGAGATGGCAGAGAGTGTGTGTATTTGAAATTAGTTTGGAGGGAGTTAACAGCAATAGAAATAAAGGAATGTGGGGAAAAGCAAAATATAACCAGAAATATAACCACAGGATAATTCTAAGATTATTCGTAATTAACGATTTGATCTTAAATTTTCTCTCTGTAGAAGGGCCTTAGCAAGATATGTATTTTACTGTCACTTATAATGTTACTATTTTCTTTCTTATGTCTACTTTTATTTTGATCAGCTGCTTTTCTGCCCCGGTCTGCTTCAAAATTTGTTTATCTGTTCATCTGATTATTTAATTCAACGTAGCTTACACATTTTTGAGTGACTAATTTGTGCTAGGCTTTGTGCTAAGTGCTCAGGAGATTAAAAAAAATAAGAAGTCAACTCTAATGATCAAACTTAAAATTGACTCCTTTTCTCTCAATTGTCTTGGCTGTTTAATAATAGACTACGCTAGTTTCATCCGGACGATCCGCAGCAGATGTGCGTGCACCTGGTTTTGGCAGCGTCTAATCATTCAGTCAGGATTCAGGCAGGAAAACGGAAACCACTCTAGGTATTTTGAACAAAATGGAGCTTTAACACTAGGAATTAAAGACTTACCAAACCATTCGAAGGCCTGGGAGAGCAAAGGTCAGGAAAGCCCCTGCAAGCTTTCGGGAAATCTGGAGGTGCGAGAATATCAGGAAAGCCAGTTTCACTGACTTTAGCTGCTTCACCAGGGACGCTTGGAAACCGCTGGCAAAACCTCACATGAACCGTCGTCCACTGACCCCACCTGCCTGTCCACGGCTGCCACTGGAGAATAATGGCTTTTCCTTTCTATATTTCAAGGAAAAACTTGTAATCAGGGAATCTAATTCAAAATCTTCCGGCTATGGATTCTGGGATATGTAATCCTCAGGCTCCTCCCCCTGTAATGCAAGGGGAAATATGAAAAGAGTGGTTACGCCGCTGAGCTGAAGTATACAACCAAGAACGTGTAGCCTGGGCATGCTGTTCACTCTGGGTAAAATAGTGTATGTATGAAAGCCTCAAATACTGAGTATTAATTCTGTGTTCCTAAATGAATTTTCAATTAAATTTCTAACATTTTTATCTTGAATAATGTTTCCTTTACCAGAATCAGAAAGTGCCTTAAGGAGCTTGAAGACAACTAAGCTCTAAGGAAGTACTGAGAGACTGAATATACAAACAGAAAATGGCCAGACCATATATAAAAACAGAACTTTGACCCACAGCCTCCAGGAAACCAACACGTTTATATACAGTAAACAACCCAGGAAGTCAGACTTCCAGGAAGCCACATCTCTAGCTCTAGACACAATCCAGAAGGCTAAACAATAACTTCTGTAACAATCACCCCAAAATGGTCAGGGCCTGATTAATAATTGACAGCTTCCCTAATCTGTATCCCATTTCCAATTTAGGATGAACTAGAGAAAGTCAAGTACACACCCCTAACCAGTCACGTAGGATGCCCCGCTTCTAGTTAGCCAGCCTCTGGCTTCTTCTCGCCAGCAGCCTCCAACCAGGGCACACTGGAAGCCTTTCCTTTTTTTCTACTGTAACACTTTCCCACACCTCTGCCTGACTTGGAGTTTTGGCCAAAATGCAGTTGGCAGCGGCTGACTCCCTTGCTACAGCAGGCTCTAAATAAATAGCCTTTGCTTTTCTCATTTGGTTGGTCTTTATTTGCACAGTATTGATCAAGCTAGGATTTTTACCTGACAAGAACTGTATTTTGTAAGGAATAGTGCAGGAATTTCCAGAAGTCAGGGCCAACAGTTTATTTTTTGTGTGTTTTGGCACATACCCAAGCATAATAACAATAATTGTTATTCAGGACTATGTCTCTGGTAGTGTGCCAAATACTTTATTTTATCTTATTTAATTCTCCCCAGAATCCCTGAGGAAGGGAATGTGATTAGCTACTTATCAGGTGGGCTATTTTAAGCACAGAGAAGTTGAGTTATTTGTCCAATGTCACAGAATTAGTAAAATGGGCTAACCACCTAGGTACTCTGACTTCACAGCTTATGCTATTAACATTTTGTGGGTTTATTAAACATATTGCTGTATGAGTCTTAACAGACGTGCATATAAATTTCCCCTTTTCATTGCCAATACCTCCTTGGAAAACCCAAATACAGGATTCATTTTAAAAACAGTGTATTTCTAATAGAATTACTTTCCTAAGACATTTTTCCTTAATTTGTCCTTGAAATCTTGAAGTAATCAGAAAAGCACCAAAAAGTACATTTACTTAGCCACATGGGTTGTTTAAAATTGAGACACTGGGGAAGGAATCACATGAGGCCATGCGACATCTTTGTGTGTGTCATTTGTTCCTATTTTGACTAAGATTTGGGTGCCGCTATTCACTGCTGCGTTTTAGGATGCATGTTTCAGCTCCCAACTAGGAAAAGGAATCGTTGTTATTTATAGCATTCCAATAATATATACAGATAAAAACCACTTTACAATTTTAGATACTGAGTATTCCACAAAGCGCTAGTGTGAAATAGAGGGCACTTTGGTTTTTGGACTTTCTTTTTTCACTTGTTCCTCTCAATAATCTCAATGCACTCATTTTTTTAACACAGTTGAGGAGGTAGGAATATGTTGGAGTTAGAATAAATGTCATCCAAAATGTCCTACAGTTTTAAATTCTTTAATCAGAGAAGCATATGAACTCTCTTGAGTCTTACCGAATTAAAAAAAAACGATGCCACCTACATTTAAAAAACTTGACCATTCAAGGATGTCAGACTGACCTAGTTCTTTCTGCAATCCATGGTGAAAAAATTTGGGAAAATCCAATTCTGACAGAAACTCTAGCCAAAAGAGGGAAATGTTAAACAGAGATCTTTCTCAAAATATACTAAAAACATAAAGAGGCCATATCTTTATTTTATTCTTGCTTGTTCTATAAAAACACAAAAGTATAGGAAGGATACGATCACTTCAATCAACATTCAGTGGTAATTAAAAGCAATTGCAGACCTCAGGCTGTTTCTTTCCAATACGATCCAGTTATAAGAAGGAATTGGACATGATTACATTTTAACTGGAAACACATTTCTGTCCAGAACTGAGCTTCGAAGTACGAAAAAGGCACAGTGGTGGCCCCTGTTTGTGTTTCCATCTGGGGCTCCAGTTTGAACTGCAGTGATTATTCTGCCAGACTTCTGGCTGTGCAGAGATCCAGAAAGTCAAAGCTGCCATATTCTTATATGCTGCTCATGCAAAAAATAAAATAAAGTAAAATTGCACCAATTACCATGTTTGCATTTTGTAGAATAGCTCTATTTAAATCGATTATACGTTAAACAAGAACATTTGTAACTTTCACAGCTCGGAGTTAATCTGGCTTTACCCCAAGGCACCCACTATGAAAAGTAAGTGATTGCAAGGACTCTTGGAAAGAGGTTAGCAATGGTCTACAATGGAAAAACAGTTTGGAACAATTAAATATAGCTTGATTTTGAAATTAAGAAATATATCCCATGATTGTATTTATAGTCTAAATGTACATTGTCTTCCATTTGAAATACTTCTTCAAAATTCCATTAAAAATGCTCTTTTTCTGATAGCTAGTGCTTCCAAAGTGACATCATCATCAATGATAGGGATAAAAGTTCCGATAAACTTAAGGCCTCATACCAGGAATTACATGGTCATAGAAAGTACTTGAAGGGGGCTTTGATTTCACAGCTCCTGGCTCCGGGAATTCTGGTTTCTGTTTCCAGGAGAGCACAGAGAAGTCATATAAGTCTTGATGGGGCAAAATTAGGATAGCTGTGTGAAACCTAAAGAGCTTGGCAACTTATTACATTTGGTGTAAAAGGCAGAGTCCTTTAATTTTCTTAGTCTGAATGCACATGTATCTTTTTGATCCATAAATCTCTTATACTAAGAATCTAATAGAATATTTTATATAAAGTTTTTCAGGATGTGATGTCATTCTCAGGGCTTTTAAAGTTTCTTCACAAGGTATAAAAACAATACTTACAAAAATGACAGAGTAAGATCCTTCTCCCTCTACCCGTAATTATTCAGTAACTTTTTATTACCACCACATTTTCCTCAGGAAGATGAAGGGGAGAAATGCTATAACGGGAAAAGCAGATTATGATTCACAGAAACGAGTCGATGGTCTTAGATGGCATGTTTTCTTTCATCTCTTCTCTTCTTATTTCATCTCATCTCATCTCGTTTCGTTTCACAAACACCTGTATAATGCTTCCTATGTCCCAGGTACTGTTCGAAGCATTTAAATAGTAATTCATTTACTCCTCATGTCAGCACTGTGAAGTCTGTACTTTTATTAACCCCACTTTACAGAGAATGAGACTGAAGCAGGGAGATTGAGTACGTTGCCTGAAGTCAGACAGTTGCAGAGCTGAGGTTCTGAAACCACAGTCTGGCTCGTGTTTATTAGAAACCCTCGTGTTGCGAACAAGTGCATGTCACACTCAGACCATCAATAAGTGAGCTCTGAGAACAAAGGGTAAAGTCATTTTGTATTTGGTTCTATAAATTTTATAGCTAAGAGGCTTTTTTTCACGTTTTTCCTATTAAAGGGTAAACTTTGGCAATGCTTCCATAAAATCTCTAGCTGCGTATGATGATTAAAATGCACCTAAGTCAGAAGATTTGTCTGTACAGTTTTTCTTATTACTGTGTGGTAACAACTCTAGATCTTTAAAGCATAGAACCAAGATGAAAAATAAAAAGAAAATTATATATATCACAATACCACCTATGTACATTTAAAATATATGCAACATGAAACTATAGTATGTGTTTTACAAATACATATATACAAAACAAAAAGGATTTACAGCACCCGTGTTAGAAGAGTTTAAATAAAACAGGAGCGGAGCCGTACTGGGATCGTTAATCGTGGCCTGAGGCTGTGACTGACTCAGTCCTCTGGCTCCCAGATCTGAAGCTGGAAGAAAGCATCTATCTGACTGCTTAGCCTGCATGTATAGAGTCCTGCTATTCATGTGTTCATATGTGCCAACAAGGGGAAGTGAGACCGTTTACTGCATTGCTGATACTCACTAGGTTACTTCGTTATAACAATGACTGATCCTCTGTAGCCGCAGTTCCCACATTTTGGGCTCAGGATATTTTATGCTCTAAAAATTATTGAGGATCCTAAAGAGTTTATAAGCATAAGAGTATATGTTTATATCGAATTTCATCTATTGATATTTACCATATTAGAAATTAAGATTGAGAATATTTAAATATTTATTAATTTGAAAATAGCAGTGAGAGCCCAATATATGTAAACACAAATAACCTGTTTTTAATGAAAGGTAACTATATTTTCCAAAACAAAAGTTTTAGTAAGAGGAGAGTCATTTTTTACGTTTTTGCAAATATTTTTGATGTTTGGATTAACTGAAGACAGCTGGATTCACATATCTGCTTCTGCTGTCTACCTATTGCCATGTGTGGCTTTGGTTGAAGTATATGGAAAAAATCTGGCCTCACACAGATATGTAGTTGGGAAAAGAAGGAATATTATGACTGCCTTCCAGAATATTGTGGATATTCTTCTTTGATGCTATACGAAAACTTGACCAGTGCTAGTGTTTGGTGGTTACTGCAGCTGGAATCTGTCACCATATCAATGAACTTTCCATACCATGTTACACTGAAGCCCAGTAGTTATGCTGTCCCTTGAATGGGTCTTTTACCAGCGCATGATTTTGTAACAGCATGCATTGATCATTTGAAAAATATTATGCAGATCTTCCCAATGTTGACACATTCCATTAAATGTTATCAAAATCTCACAGTTGTTAATATCCACATAATAAACACAAATTTCATCCTAAAAGTCCCTTTTAAGTTTTGGGAAGCTTTCAGCTAACAGTGAGAGAGAAAAATTTTCCAAAATTTGAATTTTCATTTGAAAAATTAAATGTTATCATTGGCACCAAATGCCAGTTATTTTTCCTGAAGAGGCAGAGCCGCCTCACTCATTATTGATAAAGTGATAGTTTGTAGCCATCCTTTCAAATAAAAATGCTGTTCAGCTTGCAACTCAAACACTGGCTTTTCTGTAGACACCACTGCACTTTGGTGTGCGCATGTGCGTAATGTGCACAGAATACCAACAAAACGTGTACTCAAGGGCTGACATTTAAAATTTTTTCACTGTTTCATCAATGATATCATCAAGTAAGACTTGCATCTTTTTAAACGCTGAGTACATGGCACTGAAGAACACAATGTCTGGTGCTACGACCTTGATGCCTACAAAACCTCCGGCAGGTGTCCGCACCGTCGTGCAAGAGTCCGCACAGTCAGGAGAGAGTAACACCCCAGCACTATCAGGAAAACAGTTTTGAGGCTGCAGAATCTCCAGGAGTCCCAAGACCCGCTGCCACTCTACCACTCCACCTGGTGAAATCTATTCCCTCAGCACCCAAAGAATGTACATGCTAAACATATCCTAAAATACCTGATAAAATCTGAATTAGGCACTTTCCGAACCTTATTTATTCAAATAAGAATAAATCTAGAGGTTTCAGGGCCATCTGTTCCTTAATCTTATTTACCTTAATAATATTTGGAGCATTTTTTAAAAGTCGAACGTTTAAGTGAATTTTCAAACTTTCTTAACTTGCTATTTCTAAAGATTTCACAGCATCCCCAATAAGATTGCCAGTTAAATCAGCGAACAGTTTTTTTTGCTTTATTGCTTATTCAGAAGGTAGTTCAGAGACTGTTTCAGACCTGAGCTGAGTCACTGATCAATACTTAATCAAGCCACAGACCACAATTTATTAAATCAGTTTTTTGGTTGTTTTTTCTTTATGGCGCCCATACAATCCCGGTTTCCAGCCTTTTACAGGACCTTGAAATTAGTACTCTGAGTATATATTTTTTGTATGTTTGTACCCCCTTCCCGACCACATACTCTTTTCTTTTGGTGGTGAAGAAGTGTTCTCTTTCAATATCAGGCAAGTAAGGAAAGTACAAGTGCCTTGTAGCATAAATAATTCGCGAAGAGCATGAATAACTCCCACCTCACATTAAGGCAGTGGATACTTTTTGAAAGCTTCATAAAGAGCCTGAATTGAGTGCACAGAATTCAGTAGTAAGGAAATTGGCACCAACATTATAAAGAGACTGAAATTACAGTTTGTAGCCTCCATAAACTGTAAATATGATTGGAAAGAACAGCTCAGACCAATGTGAAAACAGCAATAATGAATGGAGGCGATATCCAGTGAGAAGTAAAATGAGTGACATCAAGTCAGTCCTGTTCCCACAACTCCGAACACATTCCTGGTCACATGGCCTATGCACTTGACATTCCTTCAGCCTGGAATCTTCTCTCAGTTCTCCACACTTTATGTATCTCTCTGCTCAGATGTCATCTTAGCAGGGGGACTTTACCTAAAACAGCACCCCCCACTCTCTGTTTCTTATCCTGTTTTATTTTTCTTCACAGGAGCTACTATCACCTGATGTATTATGTATTTGTTTATTTGACATCATCTGCCTTGCTCCATTTGAAAGTGAGTTCCTGAGAGCAGGAATTAATTATTCACTGCTGTATCTATCTCAGGGCCTAGTCATTTCCCGGTATGTATTAATGACACAATAAATATTTGTTGAGTGAATGAATAAATGAATGCTACCAGTTTTTTCTCTTCTGACCATAGAGGTCAGCTCTGGTGCCTTCTTCTTTATCTATTAAAAAAGTTGCAGGAAAGTGGAGAATGGTGATGAACTACCCAAGGTCAATTGCATTCAAATTTCATGGACCTCAGTAAAGAAGAATGCTTTTCCTAGAGAAAACTCAATGTGCTGTTAGCAAAAGACAGGAAATAGATGTTGGGTACACTGAGATGGCCGCTGTCCACTGGACAGACTCAAACTATCTAGTTCAAGTCCAAGGGGACTTCCTCTAGGGAAATATGCTGACCAAATTGGGCCTAGAATGTTTTGAGGAAATGAGCCCGCTATGAAGACCTTGCTCCATCTCTTTTCCTCTCTGCATATCCTTCCTTTTCTTTCTGAAAGATTTCTTCAGCTTAAGCATAATTTTTGCCTACACCTAACTCTAGGTTGTCACGGCCCCAACTCCAATAGTATCCTCACTGCACTCTTTTGGTTTCTGCACTGTCTGCTAACTGCCTCATTCTCTCAGTTTCATAATTCCAAATTTCTAAGAAAGGAAACTGATTGCTGAAGATCACTGCATGTCCTTGTCAAAGGTCATATGCCACAGGCCAGGCATTGCAATCTATGGTTGACTACCAGTCTGGTGCTAATTCTTAGTTTTGTGAGGGTTGGAAAAAAATGTTCTTAACCCTCTTGGCTGTACCATAAGCAGTGATATTTCCTTTAACAGAGGGTGTTGGAAGGACAGATCTTGCAAAACGGTCTTTCATAACTGAAGTACCAAGTATGGTATGAACAATATTCCCCTAGTGACTTTATGTCCTTACTCTCCAGATCAGTTAAGTCACACTCTCTACTACCCTCTCGCAACCCTCTTTCACTGCACCCTTCCCGGGAAAATACACTCTCCCTTCCCCAAATCCACCAACCCACATTCCTGTTTAAGGCTACACCCACCATTTATGCTCTGAATCTCACCCTACTCCCCTCCCCAAGGATTTCCCTCCAACCATCATCAGTTTCCTAAGATATATTATGTATTTCTCTATGTGTTTATTACCTATGCTTTCCCACCTAGGATTTCCCACTAGAAAATAAGCTCCTTAACACAAGATTGCCACATGTTTAATTAAACACTATTCCCAGGACCTAGGTTAATTAATCACAATTAATTTTTGTGGTCTGAATAATTTGTGCTTCTCAATAGATAGTACTACCCTTTCTCTTATTTCTTTCACTTAACTTGTTTCAGCATTTATTTGAAAATAATTTCTGTTTGTAGATACTTTCCTATAAACAAAACACAGATACAAATCTATTGGTAGAAAAGAATCTTTACTTTGTTGGCCTTGTAGATCAGTAGCAATACCTTGATGTGTATATGTTTTCCAAAAAATAAATGTATTTTTCTGATGTATTTTTCATGCCTAATTAGCTTAAACAGTCAATAGATCCCAAATTAATAAGCTTTGTGTTATGTACATGTACATAGCAGAAATAAAGTGTTTTACTTTCAGGGAGCTTACAGTCTAGTAAATTGCCTGTGCAAGTATCCTCATCACACTTTGGTTTATAAAAGGAAGGATTTGAAATAATCCAACATCCTTATAAAAATATTAGTCAAATACATTGGAATTGGTAAAGAATGCTACTTACTGTAGCATTTCCGTAACATCATGAGAACCCAACTGCCCATCAGTGTGGGGTATTTGAGTAAACCGAGGTCACATCAACAAAATGACCCCTCTGCCACTGTAATCACAAAGATGAATTATTAAATGAGAAGAGCAATGTGTACAGTGCACACATACTATGCCCTCTTATAGCTAAGAAAGAGACAATACAAACACACACACACACCTTCTTTATTTTAAAAATACTAAATTAAGTCAAATGCTAGTAACACTGGTTACCTTTAGGCAAGAATGGGAATTGAGTGAGGGGACAGGGATAGAAGTAAGGTTTTCAAAACGTTTCTGTAGATTTTACTTTGGAAACATATAAATGGTTTATTAGATCCTAAAAAATTAAAACTTAAAGTGAATCTAAAAAATTAGAAAGCTAAAGGAGAATAATAACCTATTTTCTGAGTTGCTGGCTTACCCCCCAGAGAAGAGTTATAGCTTTAAAATGGTAATTTTACTATATATCCCTGGTGGAATATATTCTAAAGACAAAAGAAATGCAAAAATGTCTTCTCAGTAATCAAAATTCTTCTCAATAGTCCTGTTAATATAGTGTCCTTCTGGAACTATTATAAAATGCAGCAAATAAATAATTACATTATTCCATTTGGAAACCAAGGTTTTCAATGAAAGAGGAGAAAGATATCAATATAAATCAAATAAATAAAGAGTGTGTAACTAGAAATATTAGTATGAACTTCTCAACTCTTTTCCTAGCTCTTACTACTAAAAAGTCTAAGTACTTACCAATGAATGAGATGGCATTTAAAATTTACTCCAAAATAACCCAGCATGTAGAAGGAAAGCAGATGGGGAGGGTGATGAGGGAGGTGAAACAGACTGGCCATGTGTTGGCAGATGTTGAAGCTGGGGGATGGGTGCATAGCAGTTCGTAACAGTATTGTGCCTAGTTATATATGTTTAACAATTTCTGTTATAAACATTAAAAATTGTTTTGATATCTTTATTCCATTTTCTTTCAGTTCTTTCTGGAAAACCATAACATGACTTACAGAAATAGTGGACTATGAAAATCCCTTTTCAGAACAGTCTGAAATAATAATAAATTCCATACACATTCAATCTCTACCTTTCATCAATTATTTAAAAAGAAGACTATTTCACACATCAACTGATGTGAAAAATTCATATAATGGAGACTTGACTAGAAGGTTTTAATTTCATATGAAGGAAATACAATAATTGAGTTAGAAAAGTATGGATTTTTTTTTTGAAAAACACGGATTGCTTTGAGATTAGTTTTCCCTAAGGTAACATTCTATTATTTGATACTTAGTAAGACTAAGGTATATTTTCAAATTTGCCAAACATCTGTTATTGTATAGTAACTAAAATTTTGGGTTTTTTTCCTGTACAATAAAAACAATGAAACATCTTTCTCTAGACTAAAATCAATCTCCCAAAGCCTGTTGATCTTGTTTTCTACACTGAGCCTGTCACCCATCCTGGGCCTAAGCTGCCAATGCTTCACAACAGTTTGGCCAATTCCTACCCAATAGACTGACATCACCATCTTGAATCACGACTATGTCTCAGTTTTCCTAGGTAGCTGTAAGATTAAAATGCTTCAAAAGAATGAATGTACTGCAGCAACAGGGTTTAATTAAAACAAACTTAACACAGTCCCACATTAAGAAAGAAAACACTTAACAAATGAAAGATGAGACAAGAGCAGTCTATCACCACTGAGGAATGATATGGATTCAGAGCATCTCCTGAAAATTACATATTATGTACAAATAAAGGCAGAGATATTACCTTTTTCAAAATATGTGCACACATGTGTGCATGTGCTATTATAATAAAGGCAGCAGCTCAGCATCCCCGAGAGTTCTGCCATGATCACGCTGAGAAACTCCTAGAAAGGCAATGCTCCTGAGGTGCTTTACAGGCAGCACAGTGATATGGTTAATAGCACAGGTCTACAGATCTGGCTGCTTGGGTTCAATTGCCAAGTTGCAATGAACTATGTGGCTTAGGCTATATTATAAATCCTCTTTGCACTTCAGTCTTATCACCTGTGAAGTGCAATTTAGCCTTGAGACCTAAGAGTAGTACCCCTCCTAGGTTTTCATAAAGATTTATTTTGATGTAGCACTTAATGACTAGACTATACACAGTGCAATGCCCATATCACACTGACATTTTAAAACCACTGTATCTTAGTTGAAATGCCGGCACAACATTTGGACTCTGGTGAAGACTGCCCATCGTCCTTCATCCATTGATTCTTTTCTCTATGATAGTGGGGCGCATTGTCATCTGGAGTAGAAAAACTACACTTCTCAACCACATTTGCTCCTGGAAGTGCCAGGTAGTACTACTCAATGAGAAGCTACTAGAAGTGATGTGTGGGACTTTCAAAAACTTTTTCTGATGATGGTGTCTGCCTTTCTTTTCCTCCACCCTGCCTCCTGGAAGGGATGTGGTGCTAGGAGTTAGGACAACACGCCTGGACCACAAGGCAGGCATTGAAGAGGGCACAGTAGCTGGACAGTAGGAGTCCAAAATCATTTAACTCTGGAGCTGCTTCATCAGCACTGAACTTCTAACTTTCAGACCTTTTCATGTGGGAGATAAATAAAATTCTGGCTGATTTTAAGCACAAGTTTTTTTTGTTTTGACTTGTTTTATTATTGTTGTTGTTTTGCTGTTTGTTAAATGCAGCCAATCAAGTCCTTTAGATTTGGTTGGAGACAACAAATATTGCTTGAAAAATACATTTCATTTGTCAATATCTGTGCCAGCCTGTGTATGAGTGAAAGGAGAGGTATAGACTTGAGAAGATGCTTATCTAAGATTGTGGACAAGTTAAGAAAACACATAGGAGATTCAAGATGGCAGCTGACTAGGTGGATGTTACATTCACCTCCTCCTAGGACCAAACTAGAATTACAACTAAGATATAAAACAATTCACCTAAATAACAAACCAAAGACTAGATGAATAGAAGTCTTATAACCAAGCATTCACAGAAGCCACCCTGAGAGTGGAGATCCATTAGTCCCACTCTCCCAACTCCTGACTGCTCACCTTCTGGAGCTCAGGCTCCTGGCAGAATCTTGGACAGACTGAGTTGTGTGGCTCTCAAATGGGGGCTGTTTTTTCCTCACATGTCCAACTGATTCATAGCCCTCTCTTCACAAGGCCAAATCTTGGTCTGTTTGGGCCTGATAAGTTCTGCTGGCCTCATCCTGACAACTCCCTGAGATCCAGCCCCACCACAAGGGTCTGTGGGCAGCTATCTGATGGCAGCTAGACTTGGTAAAGCATGAAACATTTGCTGAGTGGCCTCAGGCCCAGCACTGGTACTGAGTTTGAAGCTGTATCAATCTGGTGAACACCACTAGACCCTACCTCATGACTCACTGTGAACCTACCTCATGCAACTTAAGTACTGCCAAAGGCTCTTTCAGTGATTGAACCTATCAGGCAGCTGGCAGGCAGAGGCAGGTGGAGGCAGGCAAGGGTGGATCTTAGGGTGCCTTCAGACTTTTGCTGAATTGCTCCTGGGCCCAATGCTGATAAAAGCCAGTATTGGTACACAGTTTGGTTCTTCCTGTCACATGTAGGCCCAACAGAGGCAGTCACAAACAGTGGATCACTTTGTAGACCAGGGCCAGTCACAGGTTGTGATTGAATCAGAGTCCCTCCCAAGAGACTCCAGAACAAACACGCCCAATGACCAGCTTCAGGCAACATTTGAGTAAGATCCAATTAGTTTCAGAAGCATCATATCGAAAGGGAGAAATTGACAGTCACCAGATGTCACGGAGGTGAATTCTACTTCATGTTGTGAATACCTGCACAGCAGCTTATACACTATGGTAGGATTGATCCTCATAGTCACACAGCCTGAGGGTTAACCCCATACACAAAACAGCCAATAGTAATCAGGACTCAATTACAACAGAATTACTCACAGAACCCAAACAAGGGATGTTCCTGAAGCACCCAGATAAGGTGATCAAGGGGATTATACCACTGGGTTGCCCACTACATAAATCCACCCTACCAAGACTGGGAGTAATAATAGTTCTACCTAAAACACACAAACAAACACAAAGAGGCAGTCAAAATAGGAAGACATAGAAACATGTCTCAAATGAAAGAAGAGGACAAATTTCTAGAAAAAGAGCTAAATGACATAGAGGCAAGCACTTTACCACATACAGAGTTCAAAAAGTAATTATAAGGGTGCTCAAGGAATTTAGTGACAACTTCAGCCAAGAGATAGCAGGTATAGAAAAGGACATAGAAACCATAAAAAAGAACCAGTCAGAAATTAAAAATACAATATCTAAAATGAGGAATATGCTTGAAGAAATAAACACTTGGTTGGATGAAGAAAAAATGTCTAACAAAGCAGCAAAAAGAAAATAGAATTTTAAAAAATGAGGATAGTTTAAAACACTTTGGGGGCAACATAAAGCATAATAACATATGCATCATAGGGGTACCAGAAAGAGAAGAGAGACAGCAAGGAATAGTAAACTTAGTTGATAAATAATGGCTAAGAACTTCCCTAACCTGGTGAAAGAAATAGACACACAAGTTCAGGAAGCACAAAGAGTCCCAAACAAGATGAACCCAAAGAAGTCCACACCAAGACACATCAAAATTAAAATGGCAAAGTTTAAAGACGAAGAGGGAATCTTAAAAGATGCAAGAGAAAGACAGTTACTCACCTGCAAGGGAGCTCCCATAAGACTGTCAGCTGATTTCTCAACAGAAACATTTTGGGCCAGAAGGGATTGGCATGAAATATTTAAAGTGATGAAAAACATGGACCTACAAACTACTGTACCCAGCAAGGCTATCATTTAAAATTGGAGGAGAAATAAAGAGATTCCCAGATAAGAAAAAGCTAAAGAAGTTTGTTACCTACAAGAAATGCTAAAGGTATTCATTAAGAAGAAGAAGAGAAAGAAAAAAAACAGAGGAACATAGTTAAAAGAGTACAATGGCAATAAATATTTATCTATCAATAAGCACTTTAAATGCAAATGACTTAAATGCTCCAACGAAAAGACATAGGGTAGCTGAATTGAAAAGAAAACAGGACCCATATATAAGCTGTTTATAAAGTGCCCACCTCAAAAGGAATTATATACACAAACTAAAAGTAAAAGGATGGAAAAAGATATTTCATGCTAATGGAAATTTTTAAAAAGCTGGGGTAGCAATACTTACAAATCAGATATGAAAGTGGAGAAGTAATAACTGGCAAAGGGTTATCAAAAATGCAAAGGGTTATAAGGAGGTATTACAAACAGTGATATGCCAACAAATTGGACAATCTGGATGATATGGATAAATTCCTAGAACCTAAATTGGGAAAAACCAAAATATATGAATATAATGATTACAACAAATGAACTTGAAACAGTAATAAAAAAACACCCAACAAACAAAGTCCTGGACCATATGGCTTCACAGGCAAATTTTTTTGAACATTCAAAGAAGAACTAACACCTATCCTTCTCAAACTATTCCAAAAAGTTAAAGAGTACAAAAGAAGGGAAGACTTCCAAGCTCATTTTACAAGGCCAGCACTACCCTAATTCCAAAATCAGATAAGAACACTATAAAGAAAGAAAATTATAGGCAAATATCCCTAATGAACATAGATTCTATAACCCTCAACAAAATATTAGCAAACTGGATCCAGCAATATATTGGAAAGATCTTTATTCCAGGGATGCAAAGGTAGTACAGCACTCACAAATCAATAAATATGATATACCACATAAACAAAATGAAGGATAAAAACCACATAATGATATCAATAGATGCAGAAAAAGAATCTGATAAAATCCATCACCAATTTATGATATAACTCTCAGAAAAGTGGGAATAGAAGGAACATATCTCAACATAATAAAAAACATTTTTGACAAACCTACAGCCAATATCATAGGGAATGGTCGAAACTAACAGCATGTCCCTTAAGACCAGGAAGAAGACAGGGAAGTCTACTTTCACCACTCTTATTTAACATAGTATGGGAAGTCCTAGCCACAGCAATCAGACAAGAAGAAGAAATAAAGGGCAACAAAATTAAAAAGGAAGAAGTAAAACTGTCAATATTTGTAGATGACATGATACTGTATACAGAGAACCCTAAAGATCCCACTAAAAAAATTCTAGAACTTCTGGATTAATTCAGTAAAATAGCAGGATACAAAATAAATATCCAAAAATAAGTTGCATTTTTATACATTAATAATGACCTTTCAGGAAGGGAAACTAAGAAAACAATTCCACTTACAATTTCATCGCATAAAAATAAAACACTTTGAATACATTTAACCAAGGATATAAAAGACCTCTACTCAGAAATTATGACACTGAAGAAAGAAATTGAAGGAGATACAAATAATTGAAAGCTCATTCCATTTTTATGGATAGGAAGAATTAGCATCACTAAAATGCCCATACTACCCAAAGCAATCTATAGAGTTAACATAATTTCTATCAAGATACCAATGGTGTATTTTACAGAACTAGAACAAATATTACAAAAAATTTATTTGGAACCACAATAGACCCTGAATAGCCATAGTACTCTTGGGAAAGAAAAAGTCAGTTGGAGGACTCATACTACCTGATATCAAACTATACTCAAAGCCACAGTAATCACAACAATCTGATACTGGCATAAAAACAGGCACATAGATCAATGGGACAGAATAGAGAGCCAGAAATAAATTCACACTTTTGCAGTTAACTGTTATTATTTGAAAAAGGAGACAAGAACATACAATGGAGTAAAGATAGTCTTTTTAATAAATGGTGTTGGGAAAACTGGGCAGATACGTGCAAAAAAAATGAACTTAAACCACCTTTTTACACTGTACACACGAATAAACTCAAAATAGATTAAAGACAAATGTAAGAGTCAAAACCATAAAATTCCTAGAAGAAAACATAGGCAGTAAAATCTTGTACATTTCTTGCAGCAATATTTTTTTCTGATAAGTGTCCTTGAGCAAGGAAAGCAAAAGAAAAAATAAACAAATGGGACTGCATCAACCTAAAAAGTTTTTGCACAGCAAAGGAAGCCATCAACAAAATGAAAAGACAGCCCACTGAATGGGAGAACATATTCTCCAATGTTGGATCTGATAAGGGGTTAGTATCTAAAGTTTATAAAGAATTTACAAAACTCAACACCAAAACAAAAATCCAATTTTTAAAATGGGCAAAAGACCTGAATAGACACGCCTCCAAACAGGACACACAGATGTCCAAAACACATATGAAAAGTTACTCAATGTCACTAACTGTCAGAGAGATGCAAATTAAAACCATGATGAGATATCACCTCACACTTGCCAGAATGGTTATCATTTAAAAAAAAAAGGCAACAAACAAGTGCTAGTGAGGATGTGGAGAAAAGGAAACCGTCATGCACTGTTGGTGGGAATGCAGATTGGTGCAGTCACTGTGGAAAACAGTATGGGGTTTCCTCAGAAAATTAAAAACGAAACTGCCTTCTGACCCAGTGATTCTACTTCTGGGAACATATCTGACAAAACCTGAAACACTGACTTGCAAGAATAAATGCACCTCAATGTTCATTGCAGCATTACAATAGCCAAGATTTGGAGGCAGCCCAAGTATCCGTTAGTACACGAGTAGATAAAAGAGCTGTGGTACCTTTACCAGTGGAATACTACTTGGCCATAAAAAAGAAGGAAATCTTACCTTTTGCAACAACATGGATAAACTTGGATAGTATTTTGCCGAGTGAAATAAGCCAGTCAGAGAAAAGTAAATACCATATGATCTCACGTATATGTGGAATCTGATGAACAAAATAAACTAACAATAGAATAGAAACAGACTCAGATACACAGAACAGACTGACAGCTGTCATGGGGGGCAGCTTGGGGGCTGGGTGAAAAAGAGGAAGGTTTAAGAAAAGAAACTCATAGACGCAGACAAAATGGTGATTACAAGAGGGAAAGGAGAGTAGGGGGAGTAGAAGAAGGTAAAAGGGGATCTATGGTGATGGGAAGAGATTTGATTTTTGGTGGTGAGCACACAATACAATATACAGATAATAGATTATAGAATTGTACCCATGAAACCTATATAATTTTATTAACCAATGTCACCCCAATACATTCAATAAATTTTTAAAAATGGAAACATACAAACCAAGTAAACAAACAAAGGCTCATGAATTTGAGATGATCACATGAGTCAATATATGGCTATGAACCATCATTAACATATTACAGTGTAAACAGTATATGGAAATTTTTAGGAGACCTGAAACAAAAGTAAATAAAGTGAGAAGGAAAAACCTCTAGAGATTTTATAAATGGCCCTGGAGCATGAGGAGAGGAAAAACTTATGCAATTCTTGGGACTTGAGAATGAGCCAAAGAGTTTTGGCAGCAGCGCGCAGAAAGCAATCTACAGTAAGTGAGAGCCACTACACCCAAACTATCCCTAGAATGCATCCACTCTGAATTTAATAAGGGAAGCATTCCCAGCCATACTGAGAAATATTAATTTAATGACAACCTTTTTTATTTTGTTTGTTTCATGGGTTATGGGTCAATGCAGGCACAACTGATTTATGTTTTAAGAGAATGTTGGCTGTCTCTTTCATAACAGAGAAGTCAGGGCAATCATCAGTAAAAATCCCGTCCGTCTGGCTGACCTGGAACTGTCTGTCAGAAGGAGACTGCTGGGTCTCATGTTATGCTCTACAGAACAGCCAAAGTGTGTTAAAACACTTGTCTCTGCTTTGTGCTTGTCCGATCTCTTCGATAGTTGATTGCTGAACAGATTTTTAATTGTGCAACACATCTTGCATATGCAGTCCCTTGCTATTTATATGGAAAATTCTCTTTTCTTTATACTTCAGAATTATCAAGTACTTATCAAATCAACGAGTCCAGTCTGGGTCATGAAACCATTAAAAGAATGTGGAGAAACTGGAAAAGGTGCAGAAAAGAGAATCATGGATATGCAAATGTTACATAAAAAGTTAAAAAACTTGAAACTGTTCAGCTTTAAGGAGATCAAAGGTCACTTGGTTTGTTTAGATATTTTAGTATCATTTTTCATTATTACCATACACATGCGCACACACATATGCACATGCACAAAAGCAGGCACACACATCGTGTGGTTGATGATAAAGCCAAATTTGTTTTCTGCTATACTTCTATCTAGACCCTGGTCTCTGACCCATACCTGTTTCGATGGAGTGTAAGAATACAAGTGAGACCTCAGTCCTTTTAACCTCCATTCTGCTTTTTGTATATGACTACTTGGGTGCGTTGAAATAAGAAGTTTGTGAGCAGCAACTATGGTTTGTAAGCAAACTAACCAATGTGGAAATTATTTCCAGCAAAAGATAGGGAACATATAAGGTAAAATTGGCTCCTGTAACAGTCTGATAAATTATGGTGGAGAGATACAAGATAACTGCCAGCCGACTCGTGCCAAGCACAGTGCTCACCTAAGCCTTGCAATAAGGGCATGAAGTAGATATTTCTCTGCATCTTGCAGATGAGAAAGATGAGTCACAAGGAAGTTGATTAACTTCCTTGAACTAGATATAATGACAGAAGGCAGGGTTTTAATCCCACTACCGTCTGACTCCTGGAATGCTCTTAACCATTACATTAAAGTAGCTACAGATACGGATATGTCTTAGAAAAGAGAGTTTGGGTAACATTTCTCATACTAAAGAAACAGAAAATCTACTAGAACCAGGCAATGTTCACTACTCAGTAAATACAAGAATTTCCATAGGGTGTTTGCTCTTAGCTTGAAATGGTTTTAGCACTAATTCTGGAAAGATGGTGGTCAGAGACCACCTTATACTTCCATTGGTGACAGTGACCGCTTTTTGATGTGAGGGTCGAAGTGCTTTTCTAAATACATTATGGATAAGCCCTTAGAACTAGCCTACAGTTCAGGCAAGAGTGAGGAATCAGTGCTATATAATAACAAATGGAAAATGCAGTTTCAGGCACTAGTTTAAAAAAAAAAAAAGAAAAGCTAATGCATATGAGTCTGCTTTATATACACATACAAAACCTATCTGGGATTTTAGTTTTCAAATGTTCCCCAGATGGTTTGGCAAAGAAGTGTATTCAAGAAGAGATGAGCACAAGTAAGAACAGATGTTAACAGTAAGTTAGGGCTGTTAGATTTGCCAAATAAAACCGGAGGATAACCAGTTAACTTTGAATTTCAGATAGAAAACAAATAATTTTTAATATAAGTATGTCCCAAATATTGCATGCACACTCAAAAAATATTCATCTGAATATTTCTCAAACTCAAGTTTAACAGGGAGTCCTGTATTCTATCTGGGAACTCCACAGAAGATGAATCAAGATAGGGGTAGATGGGTGTTTGCTGTTCTTCATCCAATTTTTCTGTGAGTTTGAAAAAAATTTTTCATGAAAATATTGTTTTCTATATTTTTATTTAATTATGCTGTCTGCCTTCCTCATGTTAATTATAAATTTTGTTGTGTAGAAAAGGGAGAAGATTCACAGCCTAAAACTGGATTTACTGCCCAAAGATATAAGAATAGGAGTAGGAATCCTGAAGTGGCCAGAAGACTCAGCTCTAGCAAGTGGTCTGAGTTGAGAAAGCTGTTTGTTCCCACAGGGTCAAATGTCCTTCCCCGTCCAGAGACACCAGGGCAGCTTGAGAGCGCTGATGGGGGAATGCCTCTTTAACCCTCAGACTAAACAGCACCCAGTGGACTGGCTCAGGAGCACTCCTCACCCCCTCAGGCAGCGCCAGCAGGGACAAGCAAGAACACCAGGAGCACCAGATAGACCAAGGAGACCGAAACGGGGCTCTAAAAACTAGACTGTGACTGGAACCATGACACGTAAACTGAGCCAAGATTCACATGCTCAACCTAAACCTGCCAACGTAAAAGATGTCCATGGGGTCCAAAGTCTTCTAACACAACAGACAAGATGTTCACGGTACAATAAAAAAATCACCTGCCATACCAAATCACAAGTGGAATGAGAAAAAATTAATTGATACTGACATTGACATGAATCAGATGTTGAAATTATGTGAAAAGGCTTTAAAGCATCCAAAATAAAAATGCTTTTCAAGTACAAATTCTCTTGAAACAAATGAAATAATGGAAAATCTTGGTAAAGAGATAATGTCAGTTCTCTTCAGGAATGTGTCCAGTGTATTACTACACTGAATAGTATTATTCACTGGATAATTTCTATTTCTTCAAAGCGAAGTCTTTGAAGTAGATGTAATAACAGTAAATATAGCCAAAGTAATGTGATATAGACCCTTCAACGAGTGTAATCAATGTCCAGAATAAAAGAAATGATATTTGAAAGGTCAAGCAAGGCACATAAGTGCTTGTTTGGAATTCCTATTTTTAGTGTACTAGCGTTAGAAACAGAGGAGTAACTTCAAAGTTATACTAATCTAGGCAATTCAATTCCTACTTGCCTTCAGGCCATTGCCAAGAATTTAGCAAATAAGATCAAATGTCAGAAGTCTCTATCTAACAAACTGAAGGAGCTAGCCTTTCCAATTGTCGCTCTACAATGGGAGTTGAAGCATTGCAGAGCTCTGTAAATGATTCCCCAAGCTATTTTTTTTTTTTTTGCAGGTTTACGCCTAATAGAAATGAAATGTTGCAAAGGCAACATAGAAACAGTCTCTAGAAGACATGTGCTAAGGAAGTTGAACCAAATTGCAATTAGCCAATAGAAGCATGTGGTATGATTAAAACAACTATTTCCACTTTGGAAATTTTCCTAGCCCTACTAGATGGTACATTAACAATAATTCTTGCAGAGGTTTGTTATGCACTTTACTGCATACCAGACACTGTGATCAACATTTGTGTTATCTCATTTATCACACATAGCAATGTTCATGGTATTAATATCTCCATTTTATACATAAGGCCACATGGCTTGTTTATTAAAACCTCAGCTCCTTGTTGAATCCAACTCTGCTTTCTCTATATCTGTATCCATTCAGCTGAGCATTTTAAATTCATCATTGTGAAACTTTAGGGATTTCTTAAAGCTGCAGGCAGCATTCATACTACACTTCTTTGGTCGCAACTTCTTCTCAAACTTTCAACCCTTCCTTCCTATTCTCACTCTGAGCTAATTACTTTGCTTCCTCCTTTACAGAGAAAATACAATCAGAGGAGAAATTCTGAATCTGCAGCCTGCCTTCCCTCTTGTTGCTATGGATGAACCATGTGCTCTGCGTCCCTGTCTCAGACAATCCCTCTCTTTGTGCCTTAGACCCCACCCTCTTCTATTCAAGAGAATCCTCCAGCAATTCTCCCATTTCTCGCCTGCATTATTATTTCCTTCCCTTCTACTGAATCACGCTTATCAGCAGACAAACATGCTGTTATTTTCCCATTGTAATAAAACTAAATAAATGAACACAAAAGTAAAATATTCCTTCCCTTTCTAGCCGTTGGCCATATACTGTTCCCTTGGGAGCAAAATTCAAGATTTGTTTATACTTGCTCTTTTCTAGTTCTTCTTATTCTTTTTTTTAAATACTTTATTTTTTCCATCACCATATTCCCCCTACATCCTTTTCCACCACCACCCACACCCCTCACCTCCCACGATCACCACACTGTTGTTTATGGCCATGCATTCTTTCCCTTTTTTCTTTTGTGCTGGATCCTTCCACCCCACCAAACCTCCCAACACCCACCCCACAAGAGCTGTCAGCTTGCTCTTTACGAGTCTGTCTCTATTTTGCTTGTTAGTTCAGTTTTAAAATACTTCTAAACAGACTTTTACTACCACTCTATTATAGATGTTCTTGCCAAGGTCAATGATGACCTTCACATTGCTAAAATCAATGGTTAATTCTTAGTCTTGTTTGTACCCGGCCTCAGCGATATTTGACATAGTCTCCTCTTGATGTACGTTCCTCAGTTGGTTTTCAGAACACACTCCCTTGGTCTTCCTTTTAACCTCCCTTGCTACTTCTCACTTTGCTTTGCTAGTTCCCCTTTACCTATCCAGCCTCTTAAAGTGTCCAAGACTTGGGTCTCAGTCCTCCTCTCTCCCTCTCTCCCCCTCTCTCAGTGTTTGCATCAAGTCTCCTAGCTCGAACTATCCTCTTTCTCCTAATGACTTCCAAGTCCTTATCTCCAGGCTATGTCACTCTCCCGAATTCCAGACTCAAATACCCAACTGCATCTCCTCTTTGATATCTCAGACTGCGTATATCCACAACCAAATTTCTGTCCTCATAGTTCTGGAGAGAAACAGATGTCTCACTTAATTAAGGGAATTTGAGGACAGTTTAATAAAGAAGCTATTTACAGGGTGTAGGGAAACCAGTAAGGATAATGCAATACACTAGTGCTGACAAAAGTGGCTCTTGTCCCACCAACTCCGAAGGGTATAGAAGGAAAGGGAGGAAACAATTGTTACAAGAGGGAAAAGAGAACCCAAGTAAGAGAGAGAGAGCAAGAGAGAGGGGGCGGTACAGACAGATAGAGGTGTGAAGAAGATTAACTGACAGGAGCTGTGACCCTTGGTGGAGGAATCCAACCAGTTTAAGATGCCTCCTTTTCTGAACCATCAGTGTTCTCCACATACTGAACATCCCTGGAAAGCCAGAAAGCAGGAGACTGGCTGATGTACTCTGTAGACGTCAGCCTTCTGGGGAACAGAGCAAAATGAAGAAGGGTAGACAGTGGATCTATAGGGGCAGAGGACAGGTATCTTGCCCACTCCCAAAACAACTCTGCCTAGGGTTTTTCCCCTATTGGGAGTAATGCTGTAAGAAAGATAGTGATTTAGTTTCCCTTATTTGTCTTCAGTGGTAAAGAAGCTGATGACTGAGAAAATCATAAAACTTGTTTAAGGTACCTAATACATTCACAATTAATGTTAGAATCATACAAATGATATATATCACAGTGTCTTCACATTCGGCACATATACAAACAGGTCTAAATTCCCTAAGGAGTGAGAAAAAGTGGTGGTGGTGTTGATATGTTTAGGTTAGGTTTTTCTTTTCTTTGTGGATAGCTGCAGAACAGATACCCACAAAAATGAGAAATGAACAATGGTTGTACAAACATCAGTAATACCAAGAAAGTAAAAGAGGCGTAAAAAGAGAAGTCCCAGCTTATAAACATGGCCAGATGAATAGACTCATTCTTGGTCAAGATATGCAAATTTGTTTCTAATAGGCCCCTCTGATGCATAAGTGAGTGCATCTTCATTTGCATATTAGATGTATAAATAACCAGCAATGCAGAAGAGATAGAGGGACAAACAGGAACACAACATTGAAAGGGCATATTCATCTTGCTGTGAACTAGTTAGAACACAGCCAGATTCTACTGCACACAAAGACTCATCTTTTCATAGCAGGGCCTGAATCCAAGATAAGAGCAAGGCACAACCCTCACCTGATAGATACAGCACATGGAGCTGGAAAATAACTTGCAGCTCTCTCTGTGACTCCCTACTTCACTTTCAGAGAGGAAATCTAAGATAGATCAGACTGACTCAGAAGACATTAGTCAGCATATGTTACTAACCATGTCATGGTATGCAAAGAATGAGCTAGACATTGTATTATTAAAGGACTTTACCATTTGGGGGAGATGGGAGACAGATGAATAGTGGAATTCTATGTGTGATGAGTGAAGAGATCCAGGTTTGTACAGAACGCTGTGGTGGCCCCAAGGGGGTCTAGCAGAGAAGGAGACTCTGGGGGAGGACAGTATCTGGCACTCAGCTGCAAGTAGTAGAAACTCAACCCAAGACAGCTTAGTTTTCTATGCCCACCTTTGATGGTGTGACAAGTATGAAGAGACTTGTTAATTCACTCTATGCTTTCCATCTATGCCTGTATTTTGTTCCCTTTAGAGTTAGTAACCTAGCACCAGATTGCCTATTTTATGACTAACTCAGAAACTCCATGGAAAGCCAACCTTGGATATGGAGTCTTTTTCAAGACTCCATGCAGGATTTGCCATGGGGTTACACTGCACTTTCCCCAATCAGATTTCTGGGGCAGCCCTGGCTGGGGCCCTGCCTTCAGCTCCCCCTGAAACAAGAGATTGGGCTCTGGTATTTCTATTAGGTAGGTGTGAGTATTTCTACTTTTATAAAAAGTAGAATAGGGTGTATAGCAAAATTTACTCACTTGAAGTTCAACAAATATTAATTTAGCCAAGTCCTGTATAAGGTTAAACGTGTTTCAATCACCAGTTCCAGTGTGTGTGTGTGTGTGTGTGTGTGTGTGTGTGTGTGTGTGTGTGTGTGTGTGTGGCAGGGGCAATTCCCACAAAAGCAAGCAATTTTTGGACACCAGCTGGGTATCCCACAACTGAACTCAATTCTGGCACTATCTACCTAGAGATAGCATCAGATTTCACAGATTGAGGGTTCAGTCCTACAAAAATGTTCTTCATTTCAGCCACCATCACAGACCCAGGTTGTCATCTGGGATTCTGACCAGCCAACTATAGATGTGAGGTCCCAATATCCCCTCTCCTTGAGTTTGATTAATTTGCTAGAGCAGCTCACAGAACTCAGAGAAACATTTCACTTACTAGACTATCAGTTTATTATAAAAGAATCTAAAGGAGAGCAGAGCTTCCATGCCCTCTCTGAGCATGCCACCCTCCCCTCCACATGTTCCCCAACTGGTCCTTTGGATTGAACTCAACCTCCAGCCCCTTTCCCCTATCCAACCCCTGAAGTCAGGGAGGTGGGACTGAAAGTTCCAACCCTCTCATCACATGATTGACTCTTCTGCAAACCAGCCCCCAATCTGAAGTGACTCCGAAAGTCACTCATTACCATAACAGAAGACACAGTTATTACTTTCAATACTTAGGAAATTTCAATGGTTTTAGGAGCTTCATGCTAGAACTCAGCTGAAGACCAAATATATATTTCTTACTATAAATCACAACATTATAGAAGTACTGAGGGGTAGATTTGGTGGAATACAAGACAGGTGGGCTCTGTCCTCTGTGGAGGACTGTGATGTGCAATACCGAGTGGCTCAGGTGGGACACTGGAGCCAGACTATCCAGCCTTAAATCCTGGGCTCTCTCACTGTAACATGAAGCAAGCAACTTCATTTCTCTAAACCTCAGTTTCTTTATCAGGCAGGACCATCCTCTTTGTACTTTGCATGAACTGGAAGTAAATGTTTATTGTGTTAAACCTTTGAGAATTAGGGGTTTATTAGAGCAATTAAATTACCTATCCTAACTAGTATAAATACTTACCTGATAGTGTTACTTTAAGCACTAACATATCTACAAAGTATTGGTATAAATGTGCTCTCAGAACATAGAAGTGTCCCTATGATTCTCTTTGTCTAAATTCTTTCTTACAGCTAGAGGATAATGTAGACCATTTCAGAAATCATGTTTCTCTATTTAAGAAATCTTACTGTGATTGACAATACAATCTATTTGTACCCCAAAATGGGTGTCAGTGAATTATATTAAATAAGCAGAATAGCAGGGAGCCAACAAATGAGCTAGCAAAGTTCAAAAGGCGGTGCTAAAAGGCTTCTCTCCTCCTGTTCTTCCCAGGATCCCCTAATCTTAGTCTTCAGTCAGGGCTACAGGATCTGTGTGGCATGGTCTTCTCAACATGATTGCACAGGCTTGCTGAAGATTTAATCCAATGGGAATGGGTTTATAACAACCCATTGACTTCCTTTTGGGTAAATTCAGGCTCATCAGTAGTAACCTGTGACTCCTACAGCAAGTGGGCAGAAGAGAGAACTTAAAAGTTAAGAAGTTGATTATATCATAAAAGAAGAGGTGCATGATTAGAAATGGAAATCATTCTTGAGAAATGATTAGATTTTTCTTTGAAAAATCTTTTATTATTGCTGTAAAGTCAAAGTCCCAGAAAAACTTCAGAGATTCAAGAGAATATTCAGCAAGTGATCAATTAAGAATTCTTCCTGGGGAGGGACTTCCGGCCAAGATGGAGGCATAGGTGGACACACTGTGCCTCCTCTCACAACCAAAAATTAAGGACAACAAAGATTCAGAAACAAGAAAACAACCAGAACTTATAGAAAATTGAACTGTATGGAAGTCCAACAACCATTCATCCAGACCAGTAAGAGGGGTGGAGTCATGGCAGGAAAAAGTGGAGGTGTGGACTGGGCATGCAGGCAGCAGCAGCTAGCAGACCCCAGGTGCACAGGCGGTGGCTAGCAGACCCCAGGCATGGGGTGGCAACTGTGCAGACCCTGTGAGGCCACACAAGGCAGCTGGCTGACCAGGTGGTCCCACATTTGTGTGCAGATAATCCAGGTGAAGGGGAAGTGATGGAAGGGACTGGAATCCCAGAGACAGCAGAGCAAGCGTCATTGTTCCCTCTTGGACCTGCCCCCACATACAGCATCACTACCCAGCGACTGGGCTACCCTGCCCTGGGGAACACCTAAGGCTCCACCTCTCACTACATAACAGCCACAACTAGACCAAAAAAAAAAAAAAAACCAGAAGCAAAAATGGCTCAAACCGGAGAACAAATCAAAGCCCCAGAGCCAATTTATCTAAGCGATGAAGAGATAGCCAACCTATCAGGTGTACAATTCAAAGCCCTGGTGATCAGGATGCTCACAGAATTGGTTGATTTTGCTCACAAATTAGATGAAAAAATGAAGGCTACAATAAGTGAAATGAAGAAAAACACACAGGGAACCAGTAGAGATGGGAGGAAAACTGGGACTCAGATCAGTGGAGTGGACCAGAAGGAAGAAAGAAACAACCAAATAGAAAAAAAGTAAGAAACAAGAATTCAAAAAAATGAGGAGAGGCTTAGGAACCTCCAGGACATCTTTAAACATCCCAACATCCGAATTATAGGGGTACCAGAAGGGGAAGAAGAAGAGCAACAAGTGGAAAAGTTATTTGAACAAATAATAAAGGAGAACTTCCCCAATCTGGCAAAGGAAACAGACTTCCAGGAAGTCCAGGAAGCTCAGAGAGTCCCAAAGAAGTTGGACCCAAGGTGGAATACACCAAGGCACATCATAATTACATTAGCCAAGATTAAAATGAAGGAGAGAATTCTAGAAGCAGCAAGAGATAAGGCCACAGTCACCTACAAAGGAGTTCCCATCAGACTGTCAGCTGATTTCTCCAAAGAGACCTTGCAGGCAAGAAAGGGCTGGAAAGAGGTATTCCAAGTCATGAAAGTCAAGGACCTACATCCAAGATTGCTCTATCCAGCAAAGCTGTCATTTAGAATGGAAGGGAAGATAAAGTGCTTCTCAAATAAGGTCAAGTTAAAGGAGTTCATCATCACCAAGCCCTTATTATATGAAATGTTAAAGGGACTTATCTAAGAAAAAGAAGATAAAAAATAGGACAGTAAAAAGATATCAAACTCACAGATATAACAACCACACCTAAAACAAAAGCAAACTAAGCAAACAGCTAGAACAGGAGCAGAAACATGGAAATGGAGATCACATGGAGGGTTAGCAACAGGGGAGTGAGAGAAGGAGAGAGGGGAAAAGGTACAGGGAATAAGTAGCATAGATGGTGGGTAGAAAATAGACAGGGGGAGGGCAAGAATAGTGTGGGAAATGTAGAAGCTAAAGAACTTATGACACATGGACATGAACTAAAGGGTGGGAATGTGGGTGGGAGGGGGTTTGCAGGGTGGAGGGAATGAAGGGGGAAAATGAGACAACTGTAATAGCATAATCAATAAAATATATTTAAAAAAACAAAACAAACAAACAAACAAAAAAATTCTTCTTGGGGCCCTGGCTAGGGTGGCTCAGTGGACTGAGCACCAGCCTGCAAATCAAAGAATTCTACCTGGGGCAGGGGTAGGTAGAAGTGGAAGAGGGTATAAGTGAGATAAATGGTAATGGAAAAATACAATAAAAATAAACTATTTTTTAAAAAGGACCTAAAATACACTATATACACACAAAAATTCTACCTAAACTGCATTAGAAGCTTTGAGACTTACTTCTACAAATCTCAACTGAGAGCCTTACAGACTCAGAAAATGGTCTCATTTTGGGAGCCTATCTGAATCACCACCTCCTGAAATGAGACTCAACAATTTAACTGAACTGACTTATTTTTCAGGACTACATAATTAAGTCAATGAACTGTGGAGAAATCTACCAACTTTGCTTCTGGATACAATTCCCTATCAAGGTGACGATGCTTCAGTGATTTCAGCCCCTCTCTACTTTGGAAAATTCAGCTAACAGGCTCTCTGTTCCAGTCTCAGATCCCATTCCTTTGCCTCCCTTAGATCAGGCAGGAGAGACTTCCACACCCTACACACGCAGCAGCTACGGCCCTTGTCAGCAGGATGCAGTTACTGAAAGTCAATCATTCTCCCTCATCACCTCTAAAAGATTTTATAATGGAAATCTCTGAGAGTGGTGATAAGACAGGCTAGTAAGCCAGGAGAAATGGAATATAGAAACTGAGACAGATAGTTAAAGAGCTAAGGAGTTTGCACAGATCTAGTAAATCACAAAATCTTATCTTCCATAACCAAGGCCACTTAAGAGTAAATGGTTTACATTTCTTGCAACCAGAGGGTAAAAACCACCCTACTAAGGGAGGTAGGTAACAAAAATCCAGTTAATGCCATTTGTGCCAACCACACCCAAGGATGGATGAAGTCAGAGGAATAAATCTCATTTTGGCATGTCAGCATAAAGCTAAAGATTATTCTTTTGAGAATCTCACCTAAGACCTCTCCTAAACTCAGAGCTGTTAAAACCTTCAAAACAAAGGACCTCTCTGGAGCACACCCACGCCTTTCCCTTCCTCTTCTCCCCCCCCCCCCACCCCCAGGCACATTACCTTTGCCCTTCTCTCTCCCAAGCTCCAGGGGACCTTCTTCTGCCTCTGTAACTTGTGTCTTGAGCCTGCACAGCCCAACTGGCTCACTTCTACTGACACAGTAAGTTTCTAAATAAACTTTCTCTTATAATTAAAAAAAAGAATTCTACCCAATCAGAAGATTTTTGACAAGAACAAAAAAATATGTGACTTGATAGCTCACTTGCATAGTTACTTGTCTGTACACACTCTGACAAGTTTTCTCTAGACTTATATTGGCAGATAAATCTGAAACTTGATTTTATTTTTTCCAGTTTACCTTCAGGCTCTTAAGATGTTATGCTCCGTCATCATCACTCATCATCTTGTATCTCTAACAGTATCACAAATCTTATTTTATGATATAGCATTGTCAGCAGATACACTACTTGGGTGACATAGAGAATACTTCATGGGTGTCTAAAATGGCCTTGTAGATAAATAACTCTATCGGTTCAAATATATCCGTATGCCCACAAAAACCTCTCATCATTGGAAATTTTCCAATGTACCAGGATGTGTCTGAGGTAGGCAGTAACCAATGGAAAAGTCCATTTCTACCATGATGCAGATAAATCCCAAGGAAGTGTGTTCCATTTAGAGTAATGTAAACCAGACAGGATGTCCATGTATACCTACATATTTCAGCATCCTTAAAGAGGATACAAGCACACGAGCAACAACGCCTTAAAATTCTCTCTCCCTATTTTATAATGCCTGAGCCCCTGGCATTATAAAGAAAGCCTCTCAGTTTTCTTTCCCAGAAGAATTGTTTATGCTTCCACATCATTCTGTTCTCCCAATTTCTTTCTTCAAAGCATTCACCATCTCTTCCCAGAGCCTTCAGGCAAAGGGTACTGCCTTGTCTACAAGCCCCTGGACACTAGTTCTCTTCTATGCTCTAATTTCCTGTCAAAAATCCATCTGCTTTGCTCTCAGCCATTCTATCTCATCCTCATTCCATAAATTTTGCATCACAAAGCCCAAAGAATTGCTTGGAAGTGGAGCCTTCCTCCGTATGTAGAAAAGGGTAGGGACCTGGGCAGGCTAAGCCTTAACCTTTCTTATATTAATTGCTTTTGTCATATCATACCTATTAAAGCCAGTCACACAATGCCTTAAATGTGTACGAGTTGCTCATATGGGCTCATTTCCAAAGAGCATTCCAATTCAAAAGCAATGCTTTGTGCAAAATGGAGGCAGTCATTTGCCTCTCGTAAATGATTCAAGAAAGTCCAACATGATAGCACCATCTCTCAAAGGCTTCACACAGCTGAGCTTTGGGTAACATAAAAAGTCCCCGTCTGTCGCCTGGTGAAAGAAGAATGGCTTATTCTCCTACTGGGGCTAAATTAAAAGATGCGGCTGTTCCATCATATTTAGCAGCCCTCCTATAATGCACAAAGGCTTCTGTGGCACTGATTAGAAGGAAAAAATATCATCTGGCTGGCAGAGAGGATCTGTAACTAAAACAAAAGTATTCTCACCCTTGACTAAACATTTACTGTCAACAATCTGTCTTCTCTGTGTGCTGGGGAAAACAACCCTCCCAAACACACACACAAACACAAATGTTCTATTCATAATAAATCTGTTCTAAGGAAAAATTACCAGAGGAATAATTTTTCTTTACCCTATAAACTAAATGCTTTATATCAGTATTAAATGTGACTCCTCCTGTAGAGGATATCCACAGGCCACTTAGGCTGCTGGTTTTCAAAAGAAAAAAAAAAAAGAAAGAAAGAAAGAGGGATTATTGTCTTAGCCTTTATTATGCTCATTACATGGCTCATTATTTCCACAAATAGGTTTCATTAATCCAAAATTAACTGTCTAGGATCTTTACAATAGGCTTCAATTCAGCAAAGGGAGTAGGCCTGATTTTCCTTGTACATGTATGACTGCCTTGCTGTGGACAAGGGTCCTCTCTGTACTTGATACAGAAAAACTGGGACAAGTTCATCCAATATATTGTTTACGGCAACACAGCTTCTCTTTCTTGGATTTTAAGTCTCCTTTAAAGGAGATCCAAATGTTGGGCAACCTTAGATAAAAGATTTATGTCTTCCTTCTGACAATACAAATAAAATATTTCTTCAAACAATAGACAAAAACATATTTTGTCTTACTTCCTAAGTTGTTAATACCACCAAAGGGAAGAATTCCAATTTAAAATATTAATGTTACTGACACGGTATTATACATCAATTACATCTCGATAAAGCTGGAATAAATATGCTATGCTTTTTTTACTATTTAGGAAATTGTTATTATAGTTTGCAATTATGTAAATCACTATAAATCATTTTTACAGTTTGTCAAAGAGTTTTCTTTGTGAAATAAACTAGAAAAGAAACAGAAAAGACCGTCACAAATCCATTTTATGAACATGGTTCTAGTTTCATTTTCCAACAGCTTGAGACAGTATTCCAAGCCTCATTCATTCCTACTAATATCAACTATCCCTATATAACATCATTTGCTACAGGTAAAAGAGAGCATTTAATTTAGATTATACTTAATAATTTCTTAATTTTGAGGGTTTCTACTCTGTTACCTTCGATTTCATATACCATTTAAAATTTCTCGCTATTTTTGTGGGTCTTTTATATCATATTATCTGATTTATTTTTGTTTCTTAGAAAGGAAGATTTTTATACATTTAATTTGTTATGTATTGCCCAACATGGCAAAGTCACACCCACAGATGCTTAATAAAATTATCTGAAGATAAATAAAAAACCACAGATGTTGTTCACGTTGGGATGAGATGAACAGATGGATAAAACTGGGCTATCCCCCTCTGTCCTGTGTTTGGAACTGAGTGGGGATCCCATTAGAACAGTGGAGACGCCTGGAGGCTCATGTGTAAAGAAAGGGGAAGTTTGGAAGCAACCCCAAAGGAAACTGATAAACATATTCAATTATTGGAAAATGGATCAGATGGGAAGACAACTACTCTTAGCTTAGAAAAGAGAGTTCTTTCACACAGGGACCCCATGTGTGTGAAGTATAGTTATCAGGAAGAAGATAATTAGATTCATTCTCTCTCTCTCTCTCTCTCCCCAACCCCCGGCCCCCACATAGGCTCAAGGAAATATTGGTGGAAAAATAATTTCATGTAAGTTTTAAAAAAATGTTTCGACCAGAGTCCGGGTCAGGTCATTACATCATGAAGAATGGAGGGAGTAAAGCGGGCCCTATCCATGGAAATGATCAAACAAAAGGTTTGTTTCATCCTGGGGCTTTTTGTGCATCTTTACCAACTCAGCAAGCCTATCTTCCCATTCTGTAAGGCACCAAAGACTCTTTTTTTTTGCCTTCCTTATCAAATCTATCTCAATAAAAGCTCTGATACAGTAATTTATATTACGGTAAGTAACTTAGATTATTAACACAAACTATTACTCCTCAGTTCAACACAGTAAATCAGGCTTTGTTTGTCCCTATGATCCTAAAGCTTCCAGAACAAATGAGCATAGTTTTAGAGCCAGGCTTACTTATGCTTGAAAAAGGAAGAAAGCTTTGAGTCAAAGGAACATAACTTTAGTTGCTATGTAGCATATACTTAGAGGTCATGAAACTACTGAATATTACACATATGTTTCCCTATCTATAAAAGCAGAATTCTTTTTCTAAAATATTTTACTTATTTATTTTTAGAGAGCCTGGAAGGAAGGGAAAAAGAGAGGTAGAGAAACATCAGTATGTGAGAAACATCAATGGGTTGCCTCTCACATACCACCAACCCCAAACTGGGGCCCAGCTGCAACCCAGGACTGTGACCTGACAGCAATCCTTTGGTTCATAGGCCGGTGCTCAGTCCCCTAAGCCATACCAGCCAGGGATAAAAGCAGAATTCTTAACCATATAGATGAAATGATTTAATGAAAGGATGCATGTGAAATGTTGATTTTGTTGTCACAATTAATTTTTAACTTTATTTTTATCATTGACACTATTACAGTGTCCCCATTCCCCTCTTTGCCCACCTGTATGCCGAACATACCCAGCCTTGGCTGTTACTATTATTTTTATCTTTACACCATCTTAGGGCAGAAACATTTAGAAGGAATCTGTGGATCTTTTCTGCCCCAAAAGTTAACACAGGGGAAGGGAAAGATAATGATGCAAGGTAAGTTTTCCTAATAGTCAAAGTAGGAATATAAAAATAAATATAGCCATAACATTAATCATATATACCATTTAAGCACTTGCTATTACTCATCAGGCACTGTGCTAGTTGTTCATCTTCTTTAATCTGCACAAATTCTGGGAACCAGACATTATTATCATGCAAATGAGATAACAGGCTCAAAGAGGTGAATTCCTCAGGGTGACAGAGCTAGTAACTGATGGGCCTGGAACTGAACTCAATCTGTCTGGCGGCAGAGTCCATACTTAAGCATGTAATTTCCTTTCTCTGGACTTAATGCTCAGTAAGCATACATCACTCTCCATCCTCTCTGTTCTTACTCATGTCTGATATGATTTAACTGGCTGAAGATACATGTGTTTTCTGAGCATTAGGCTTTGAATATTATGTACAAATTTAATTAAAATAAGCTGCCTTGATTTTATTTATGTTGCCTCTTTGAGTATATAGCTTTTTTCAAATTAATTTTTATTAATTACATTTGAAACAACCTAAAACATATAGAAAAATTGCAAAAGCTATGTAAAACCTTTTCCTGAGCCCATTTGAGAGTTAGCTGCTGACTTGATGTCTGATAATCCCCAAATTATTGGGAATTTCCTCAAATATGGTTATTTTCCTGTAGATAAACACAATAAGGCACCAAAATAAGGCAATTAACATTGACATATTGTTAGTAACAACTAACCTTCAGACCCATTGGAATTTTGCGAATTTTCCTAATAATACCTTTTAATGGAAGGATCGAGTCCAGAATCACATATTACATTTAGTTATCATGTTATCGAGAAAGTTCCTCAGCCTTTCCTGGACTTTCAAAATCTTGATACTTGTAAGGATTATAGGTAATGAGTTACGTTGTAGCATGCTCCTCATTTTGTGTTTATCCAATGCTTTCTTCTGATTTGATTCAGATTATTTGACGAGAACATAACAAAAATGATGTTGTGTTCTTCTCATTTCATTCGATCAATTTCTATTTGTCTGCATTAAGGTGTCTGCCAGGATTCTCCACTATTAAACTACACTTTTCCCCTTCAAAATTAATGAGAATTTTGTCAGAAAATACTTTGAAGCTATAAAAACATCCCATTTTTCATCAAACTATCAACCTCTTCATTTATTTATACAACCGTACCTTGTTTATCACTCTTCACTTTACTGTGCTTCAGTGTCATGTGGTTTGCAAATTGAAGGCAAGAGTCTCCACCAGCAAAAGAGTTACAACTCACTTTATTGCTCTGGACTGAAACCGAATCCACAATATCTCTGAGGTATGCCTGTATCATGGATTCATACTTTATTTATCAGTTTTAATCCAGTACTCTAAATGTTTGTTTTGATGCTAAAATTATCACAGATTTGGCTAGTGGTAGTCTCTTTGATCTGTTCTCGATGTCCTTTCTTTTTCAATGAAACCTTTTCCTTAGGTGCAGCCACTGTGAAAAGCAGTATGGTATTTCCTCAAAAAACTAAAAATGCAACTGCCTTTTGATCCAGTGATTCCACTGCTGGGATTATACCCTAAGAATCCTGAAACATCAATTCAATAGAACCAATGCACCCCAATGTTCATAGCAGCACAATTTACAATAGCCAAGTGCTGGAAACAGCCTACGTGCTCATCAGTAAATGAATGGATCAAAAAACTGGTACATTTATATCATGGAATACTACACAGCAGAAAGAAAGAAGGAGCTCCTACCCTTCATGACAGCATGGATGGAACTGGAGAGCATTATGCTAAGTGAAATAAGCCATGTGGTGAAAGACGGATACCATATGATCTCACCTATAAGTGGAACCTAATGAACAAAACAAATAAACATGCAAAATAGAACTGGAGACATGGAAATAAAGAACAAACTGACAGTGATCAGTGGGGGAGGGGGCAAACAGAGGAAAGAAGGGGAAGGGGTAAATCAAGGGACATGTATAAAGGATACATTGGCACAGACAACAGGGTGGGGATTGACTGTGGGAGCGAGAGTGGGGGACAGGACAGGGGAGAGCAATGGGGAAAAATGTGAGACAACTGTAATTGAACAACAATAAAAAAAGAAAGAAACTACCTTTGTAAGAATCTGAGAAGTATAAACTAAGTTTTTATCATATTATATAGCAAGTTATTTTCCAATGTGTTTTATTAAATGAAGAAACTTATTCAAACAAACAAAAAAGGGTAGTTAAAGATTCACAGCAAAATTGAGGGAGAGGTACAGAGATTTTCCACATACTCCTGTGCCTCAAACATGCGTATCCTCCCTATTATTGACATTGCCCTCCCGAGTGGCACATGATTGTCCATGTCCTTTTGACATGTCTCCATCATTCTTTGAACACATCCTTATTTCTGGCACATGTGTGTTCAAGACATCTTATACTAAACCTGAGATTGGGCAGTTTTTTCAAGAAGCCTTGGTTCATTTCAGTGGAGAATTACCACTTTCACAACAGAGATCTTTGTGCTACTACATAAACATATTAATGTAGATATATTTCTATATCTGCCTCTATATTTTGAAAAATATGAGTTCAAATAGACATTTCTGATTCCAATCCAATGCCATAGATTTCTTTTAGTTTTTCCTCTTTTCACCTTTGTATTCTCTGTTCTTTGATAGTAAGAAACCTAGCTGCCATTATCTTAAACATATTTATTTATTTTTCGTCAATTTCCCACATGCAACCAATCTCTCATTACTACCATTGTCTCTCCTCTCTGTAGACACAGATGCCATTCTTACCCCAAACCCCCAACCAGTTGGCCATCACATGGGGAGTCCCTTGTCACCCTATGTGGACTGGGACACCATGTTCTAGCCACCCTAGCACCACTTGCCTACCCTAATCCCCGGAAGCCTACCCAAAAGCTACTTGTGCTTGGCTTGGAGGTTCCCAGGCAAAGCTAGACCATGATCCAAACCTGGGTGCTCCTAGTGCTGGGCTTGGGGCCACTTAGCAGGAAATACAGGGGCTGGGTGCTCACTGAAGTAGGCTGTGCCTTATTTGACAGGATTTAGGGAGTTGTGAAGGATGAGCCAAGACCAGCCATTTTTCTGGAAAAGACACTGTTAACAGCTTGGGTAGGCTGGTAAGTTGTGTGGGACAGAGCCTCAGGGGATCTCCAGGGTGAGGCCAATAGTGTTAGCCAGATTTATGGAATCTCAGATTGCACCAGCCTGCTGGCTCTGTGGCTCTGTGTTGGGGGAGTGTTCAGAAAATGGACAATGGCCTCTGCCCACCTTTCTGTCTAGGAGAAAGCTGTCCCCCAGCTCTCATCTTGATGCCAGACACTACATTTTGTCCCTGTATGCCACTGGTGCCTTTCAAGCTGCTACCCTGGTGCTGGAGCTCAGAGGGAGTGAGTTTGAGTAAGTCCATGTGTGGGTTCTTTAAGAGGAACTGCTTGAAATTCTTGCAGTTTCTCCCACCAGCTCACTCCCCACTGGTTTTTGCATCCAGAAGATATGAGGCCATGGAACCCTGGAACCCTGGGCTGGGGGACTGGTGTGGGGCTGGGACTCCTCACTTCTGAGATATCCCTCTCAAATTTATCCACCACATGTGGGTTTGGGAGCAGCCTGTACCACGTCTCCACCCCTCCTACCATTCTGGATGGATGCGGTTTCTTTAACTCTGAAGTTGTTGGACTTCCATTCAACTTGATTTCTGATGGTTCTGAGTGATGGTTGGTCTACATTTTAGTTGTAATTTAGGTGTGGTTGTGTGAGGAGGTGAACCATGTTTACCTACAGCTCCATTTTGTCAGCATTGTTTGCAGTACCAAAACTATGGAAATAAATCAAATGTCCATCAGTGGATGAATGGATGAATAAAGGGTGGTATATTTATATGAAGAAATAGCATATAGTAGTGAAAATGACATCTGCAGCTAAACAACATAGATGAATCTTACAAACACTATTCATACTGTAAACATCCATTAATATAAAAATGTTTAAAAAGCTAGCTTCTTGAGATTCCTTGCACCATTATAATATCTACAGGTGAATACTACTGTTAGAAGGAGTGCATTCCCGGAGGTCATACATATACCAGGACTATTTAGACATTATTCATCTTACCCTACTGTAAGGTAAATAATTTCCCCCTCCTGCAGGTGAAGAAGTAAGTATATTCAAGATGTGTAAATTGTGGCCCCAGGGTTTTTAGGATGAATAGTGGTAGGGTGAGAATTTGAAACAAGGTCTCTTTGATTCCAGAGTCTGAATCTTTCTGCTCCAAAAGCTACAAAATGTTCCCATTTAATCCTCTCAATAACTCTCTAGGGAAGGCATTGATACTCAATTTTTAAGATGAGGGAAATCAGAAGGATTAAAGTTTTTTACATAGTCTTGGGTACAAGAACTTAAATCCAAGGCTTGTGCCTCCAAAATTCAGTGATTTAAGAACCAAGAACACCATCTTCTTCCTAATGATAAATCCTCAAATAACATAATTGGGGCATGGGGAGAATTTAAATTAACTTGCAGTATATAAAATCTGCATTTTTTTAAAGTTTTTTTCCCCTCAACTATAAATAACCCAAGTTACATTTATCAAGAACTACTTTATATTCTGATAACTTCCTAAGTGCTGACTGCTTTTCTTAGTTCCCAGTGTCCTGGCTCTCATGTCCTAGTTCCTAGAATGGAAAGCACAGGCAGAGAGGTTAAATGATTTGCTCAAGATCATAGAAAGAGTGCTCAGCAGTCAAACCTTCTGACTGCCAAGTCCATGCCCTCATAATCTAAATTGACTTTGCTTCGCAGGGAAATAAAATTCCTACTTATTTCTCCACGCCCACTTCAACCTCCATCTTATTTATTTTGTCCCACATGACTTCCAGAACTCTGTTCTGCCAGCCTGGAGAAATACTCGAGCACTGACAGCTGGAGAGTCCAAAGTACAGAGGGCACGCTCTACCCCAGAGTGCTATTTTGCTTCCTCCTGAACACTCAGATCTTGCAAAGGTTATCGCTACTGTGACTCTAGCTTTTATGCTAATTTATTTTTAACACAAAATAATTCATGTAAAAAAATAAAACAACCCTCCCCTTGGTATTGAGGTACACCAATGGAAATTGTATTTTCTTCTCTATGGAACACTGGTCACTTCAAGCCAGTGAATAATAGGAAAGGGACACTGGACACTGGTCATTTTAAGTCAGAAAATGATAACCTTGAAATTATAGGACATTTCAACCAGTTGGCTCTCTTTTATTTTACTTAATTTGTATAAATGTGGAGGAATTCATGGTCCCTTTGTGCATGAGAAGGCCCTCTTGTGAAGTTTGATGTGTGTGGATGTATGAGATGACAGAGGCAAAAAGCTCGTGAGAATTACTTGATTGGAGTTGTCAGGATATAAACCTCACCGATTGATCAATTGCTCAATTCATTGACATATAGGTAGATACACAAACATGCAAATATTCATATCCAAGGAATAGCTACAGACATGTACTGACATACAGCAGTGGAAAATGCAAATCTCTCATTTTTAGTACTGTAACTTAAATCTTAATGAAGATGCTGCTTGAGTTAATCCGGAATCTAGTATGTGCATTATGCTCTATTCCAAATGTCTAATATTAACAAATTTCAACTGTTAGTATAATGTTAATGATAGCAAACATTTTGAATGGGATACATACCAAGTGCTAAGTGCATTTTACATGTATTCTCTTATTTAACCCTCAAAACTTTCATAGGAAGTAAGTACTACAATTATCTTCAGCATTTATTCAGCACAGGAAACTGAAGCTTAGAGAGGATAGATGCCCAGGGTCTCGGAGGTGCCAAGAGGTAGAACCTGGATTCAAATACATGTCCTTCTGGACTCTCAGTTGATTTTATCACAGTTATTCTGCCCCAGGGTACCAACCATCTACTTTAACACAACAATCCGATTCTATTCTGGTCATCCTAATGTTTTCCTGTGTCCAAGTGGAATAACTTGTCCTCTGTATTTTGTAGGGAAGGAACGGTATTATTGGGGAGGGGAAGTGATTCTGCCTTCTGAGAAACTGCTTAGAAATTTTCCAGACCACGCCATTGGAATAGTTTAACCTCAGACTCAAGACACTGAGGTGAGCCAGGATGGAAGGTTCTGGGACAGGACAGGGTCAGGCAAGTATTTCACCCCTTTGACACAGTCATTGTCCTGTATGAGTCCTCTGGCCTGAGAGAGAAAGCGCAGCACAATAAGGTCAGCCAAACAGATGTGGGGGCAGAGCTCACCCTTAGCTTCTTCAGACACTGAAGTGAACCTCAAAGACAGATTTGAAGCTCAAAAGGAGAAGTTAAAAAGACAGCCTGAGGGTCGGTGAATCTGTGAGGCACACAGCAGTGCTGGGTTTTGGAAGGGGAAAATAAAGAGAGAGGTTATTAAGAAAACTGACTATCTTAAGTGGCACTTAATCATCCCACAGAATGGTAAACTGCATGAAGGCAGCCAGGATCTTGAACTTCTGGTCCTTTACTCTCTACCTAATGCCAAGTTCAACACAGGTACTGTGTAAATAATAAGTCATCCATATATTCAGTTATATTTATTAATATTGATTGATTGATTAATAGAGGGTCTACTATATGCTTCTATTCCACGTTAAGTACATAGAAGTAGATGAACTAAAGTCCCTGCTCTCCCGGCATAAGTAAACCAATATAATACATGTTATGTTAGGCCATTTAAATACTAATAAGAAAAATAAAACAGAGTAAGGAGAAAGAGAACGAAGAGTAACAGAGTCAGGAGCAAGATAAAAACGAGGTGTGCTCAAGAAAACCCTCTCTACTAAGCAGCATTTAAGCAGAGAGGTTTGGAGGAATTAAGGTATGACAATGCAGATATATAACAACAACCTAACATAATCAATTGATGATTGAGTCATTTCCTAATCCCAAGGCCTCCAACTCCCACAATCCTGAGCGCAGGAAGTACAGACTTCCATTTAGGAATATCTAGAAATCACAAGATACATTGTTATGTGTTCTTGAATTTGACTTGCTCGCTGAATTGAAACCCTACTACAGACATACAACCACATTTTATCATTTTTTATATCAACTAGTGAGTACATTTCTTTTTCTGCTTGTCAATCATTTTCCTAAAAGGTAAACGGGGACAGACCATTTCCCATTTCCTACATCTAAGGGAGCTTCTATGCTATTCCATATAACTGGAAAGACATGTAAAGTTTCTATTAAAACTTGAACTGTTTCAAGTTGTCCTAGTGAGGTACTACAGAAGTTTAACTTATATATTTAATCATGTGGATAATTCAAGTACTGCACAAACACTTACTGGCTGACATTGACCAAGCATTTAACTCATGTGCTGATTTTTGACACAACTTCACTCAGGATAAGGAGTACAACGCCCTAGGGCAAGAGAGTAATAGCTGTTCCATGGGATCATCACTGGGAGTGGCAGCCTTGGAGAATCAGCAGGCAAGCACTCAAGTTCTCCGAAACTTTCCCAGAAACAGTTTATTCATGGGTATGAGCAATCTTTGTTCAATGCAAACCTAGCAAACACTTATTTAGCACTTTGTCTTTGAAAGACCCTACGCTTGGTGTCTGAAGGATTTCTAATTTTAAAGACTCAAACTTTTTGAGCTAGCTGTGCCTCTGGTTGCTGCTACTGTCCTTTCCCAGAAATGTACTCACACCACGTATTTTATAGTGCAAATGCAATGCACACATGTTGTTTGAATTACGTAAACACTTGCATTTGTAATCTGGAATGTTGTTGAGAGACAATTGGGCCTTAACAGACTAATTTCCAATTCTCTTCTTTAATGTTGAATATTTCCACATTATGCCTGACCTAAATTTTATGTTGAACAACTCTTCCACCCAAATGGCAAGTTTTTAAGTGCCAGATGTAGATGTGTGGGGAACAAGTGTCCTGGAAATGCAACACCCTGGCGTGCAGATTATTTCCAACTAAAATCAGTTGAGCCCAACAAACTAAGGAAGAGTTGTTTGGGTTTTTTCTTTTTTTGCTTTTTGTTTTTTGTTTTACTTTCCCTCTGTCTTAAAGAAGATTCGGATAGAAAATCCTGCTTTCAGAAGGGAGCCTTGATTTAGTCACCTTAGGAGTTGTACACCCTAGCATTAGTCAAGACGCCTCTAAGTCTGTTAGGCTAGATACCCCTGCATGTGTTCTATTGTTTCAGAACTGCCTAGCAAAAGTTTCTCCTGCCATTTGTGTTTCACTGCTCCTTAACTACCTGTATGTAAATCACCAATTACCACTTCTGATATCTAACACGATACACTTCATCACCTACACCAAGTCTTAGCACCTTGCCAAATGCCTTGCCAAGGCCCTTAATATTAGTTAAATAAATAAATGGATGGATGACTTGCAACTATCAGTAGTAGAATCTATTGTAACATTAATACAGCTTCTATGAATAAGTCTTGTCTCTAGGTGTGTTTAAATTACTGATAATTCCTACACATCTAGTTCTTTAAATACAAAGTATGCTATTATATGTCCATCAAAAATGCAAACATTTGCTCTAGAGTAGTATACATCTATCCTTAAACATTATAATCAGTAGCAAAAATACACTCCACAAGCTGTATTTCTCCTTGTGCTTCAATTCATGAAATTATCAGTGATGAAATGGATAGTTTGATAATAGTATTACCATGTGATATCTATGGGTGGATCTGTAACTCAGACTGAATTTTCTTCCTTATACAGGAGTTTTTGATGAGATCTCTTAAAACATTGCAATAATTTTCTCATTTTGACTAATAATTTTTCTCTATAAGTTACCAGGAATCCACCCTTTTCTCCTACTAAGTTGGACCAGCCAGGATAATACTTTTGCCAACAAAAAATCTTAAAGAAAATTTGGAAGTAAAATAGGAAAGTTTAAAATAGAAAAGGACTTTCCAGTATTATAAAAGTGTCAAGCTTTTAGCAGACACATTTAATGAGTTAATAACAATATTACTGTTACTGTAGATAGTCAACTAGTTACTAATAAGAAAGAGAGCAAAGTGAATTAGAGATTGAGCTTAATAAACTGGAAGCATGAGCTGGTTTGCTTCACCAGGCAGGAAGCTACAGCTTCACACCCCAGGGGATCATAGCATTGCTCCACCAAGGGGATAAACACTCCTCCCTCCCCCATTCTGGTACCAGATGGTTGGGACACAGGGGAAGATGTTTGGCTATAGAGACCTGTCACTCTAACTAGGGGGTAGACCTATCAAAACCCTGTGAAAAGTTGGGAAATTGATTGGTTATTTTGGAAAAGCAGCTGGTCTATCACAAACCCAAGCTAATATAATCCCATTGGAACAAAGAAACGCACGCTCTCTCTGTCTCCGTCTCTGTCTCTCTATGACCAAAACCACTCCATTCATTTGTGAGTTCTCTTTCTTGCCCAGGAACATACGACCATGAGGGTCTAGCAGCTACCAGGGCCAGCAGCAGACCACGTGGGCTCCAAAGGTTTAAGTTTTAATATGAAACAGAAACTCTGGACACTGGCCTAAGTTTTGGCCTTGCTGAGGACATGATTGGACTTTTTCCATGGGAAAATGGATTGAGATAAAACATTAAAAACTCAAGGGCATATTTCCACTCAAGTAAACCTTGCCGAAACACAATCTCCCATGCATGGGTCCCTGGATTGCTTCCCTTGCAATCCCATGGAAGAGCCTGATTTCCACCGACAACTATACCATTTTACAATCATGTACTATTATCCATTCTCCAAGGAACTTTCACAGATGTAATCTTACCAAATTGTCATGTGAAACCTGTGGAGAAACCAGGCAGTTTGCCTAAGATAGCCAGGGTGCTATCTCAGACCCAACTCCTATTGTTCTTTTCACTCAAGTCATTGGTCATCACAAGATTATGCATCTAGTAAATAATAATTATTTATTAAGTGTCTGCATAAAAATATCAACTTTGAACTGTTCCTCATATTATTTCATCTGTTCTGCCAAAAAGAAAAGTTATGCTTTTATTTTCTCCTTTTGGCTAGCAACCAAACTGTTTACAACATCAAAGTAGTTAAGTTTCATTGACCATCCTATGCAATAAAATACATGGGGACTTTTTCCCACTTTTGATAAAAAATGAGACATGTGAGTAAGAAATCTTATGAGACATGGAGGAAAACATATCTTTTTCTGTTCTATTTATCCTTCCTATGACCCTCAACTCTTCACTAATCTTTAGTGCTAGAATAAATCATAGTTCAGAAATCTGGGAAATTCCAACTACAAAAAAATGAAATGAGCTACTTCTCAACTAACATTGTGTATGTGTGTGTGACTGTGTAGTACTCAGCTTCTGATACAGAGAAGAGTATGCTTTAATGCAGAGCAGAAAAAATCTTAGCTGTGTATCAACTATTCAAAGTCCAATAAAAGTAAACTAAAAATTAAAAGTTTGAACAATTTTAGAAAATAAAGCTAGATGTGAGTTCTAATGCTTTGAGATGGACTTATTTCTACTTTTTTTCAGTTATAGAAATAAAAATAATGTTCTCTTTGGGCAAAGTATTATAAAAATGGCATACTGATTTTAGAGTACTAGATGCACTACTAATAAGCACTTTTTTTGATTACCTGATATTTTACAGCTTCAGCATCCTTATTTTCAAAATGGCAAGTTGGAACTATGATTATTTTTCATCTCTGATTTTCTATCATTCCAAATTTCTTGCAAAGACCTTTTAGCTGGTAATAGAACCATGTCTGGCCCTTAAGGAACTTCTTCATTAGCGTGTGATGCTCTCTCCTTAGTACAATGCTAAAATTGTGAATCACAAATCTAAAAAGAACATTCTGTGAAAAAGAATATTTGTTTTTAATGATTAGATGTCAATAGTGCAAAAAGTGCAGAAAAGGTAAGTGATTTTTCCTTGCTGAGAACATGCATCTCCTTTCTATGGTTAGTTAAAACACTTCCAGTCCAGGTATGCAAGTGTGCAGACACTGTCTAGAGACTTCTGGCTGGTCCTTTCATTGAAAGGACATTTCACTTCTGATGGCTTTTTTACCGATCTCTTAATGCTGCACATTTTACCAAGAGATGTGTTCAAATAATGAAACATGTTGCATCAAACATCTGAATTGGACTGAGTTTACAATGCACTTTCACACACACCATCTTGTTTAATCTCATTATAGCAAAGCTACGTTAGGGGCCACATTGTCACTATCTCCCAACATGGCCAAAACTGAGCAAATGCTACTCATGACCTCGAGTATTTATGGTAAGCAGAAGTCATAAAATTGACAATTCTTGCCAGGAGCTATGACTAATTTGTCATACATTAAAGGAAATAGGACTTCAAAATGCCCAGAATAATGTTCAGTGTAAGGGAGAAAGCTCATGAAACTTGAGTCATGAATGTGCTGAATCATTTAAGATTTTTCTGGAAAAAATTACAACCAATTTTATGGCATGATTTGGATGCAGTCTGGTCAATATTTTAACATTCATACTACAGCATTAAAAACATCTTTTAAAGGAAGTATAGCTCATGTCCAGAGAAGGGTACAAATCACAAGCGTACACAGCCTGGTGAGTTTAAGAACAGGGTATCTCCAGCTTCCCAGAAGTGACCCTTGTTCCCTCTTCCAGTAACTAGTACCCCTAAACAATCACTATCCTGACTTCATTATTAAATTTTATGGAAATGGAATCATACAGTAAAGTAGTCCTTTTGCTCGACATTAGGTGCCTGAGCTTCATCCATATTGCGTGTGTAGCTGTAGTTTGTATAGCCTCATTGCTGGGCTGTATGCAATCACATTGATACACTTCAATTTACTTACCTATTCTAATTTGGATAGATTTCAGTTTCTACCAATTATGGTGCTGCTCTAAATATTGTCGCACATGTTTTTTTTTTAAGAATTGTACATGTTTTTGTGAACATGCCTATGCATTTTTTAAATTCTTGCTATGTCATTGGGTATGCATATATCTAACTTTGCTAGACACTGAGAAGTGGCTTTCCGAAGTGGTTACACCAGTGCACACTCCCACCAGTAGCGTATGCGACCTCCAGTTGTTCCATGTCCTAGCTGTTCCATATCGCACGGGCAGCTGGGATTACAACATTACTTAATGACGTGCTTGTTTTTCTTGTACATCTGTAGTTAGAAAAGTAAATGATTTCAAAATAGTGAGCTTTTATGTATTAACAAAGAAAAAATAAAATAATCCGATTCATCTTTGTAGGAAAGCTAGTTGTGCTAAGTATATCTTGGAAGTTTTGAGAAAGATGCAAAACATATAGGTTCACCCTGAGCATGTTGTTTTTATGAGAAAGCACTAAGTGGGATCATTGTTTAACGTGTGAGGTTGGAATCAGTCTATGATTTTTAGTTGAAGAGGTAGAAGATATGTTGAGTTCACTAAAATAAGGAAATTCTGAATATTGTAAAGGGCTTGGGGAGGGAAGTAATTTCCCTGCATTAGGTGTATGAATCCCAGAAATAACTTATTCTGAGATAGTGAAAGGATTTTTATACAGTTTATAATGTGAAAATAAGTTTGGCACTTCTAACATAAAGAATTCTCAAACATTGATCACTGGTAACCCAAGTTGCCACAATCCTTCCCTACTTCTCTATCAGAGGTCCAAATGATGTAATTTATGAGGGAAATCAGTAGGACCAAAGGTGCCTTCACAGCTTAACTTGTATTTTGGTCTAGAAAAAAATTAGAATAATTACGGATCATTTGTCATCATTTTTAAAATTTAGGAATGATGAAAAGCTTTAGTTGTCATATGATATATTTCTCCTTCAAGCAAAGTGAGAAACTTGGGGCTCTGAAAACCCTAAGTGCCATTTGGCGGTGGTGGCAGTGGGAAAGCTCATCCTCCTAAGTGTTTTCTCGCAGCCTGGCCTTTCCCACTCTTCCCGTCAGCTGATCTCTTATCACCTTATGTTGGATTGTTTCCATCGTCAATTTTTCCCTCTCCTAGCTGTTGGTGTTCCATATCTGTTTTGGGAAAACAACACAAAGACATGCCCATATATTTTGCCCTCTAGAAATCACCAAACTTTATTTAGTTATGAATCTCTATTAAAAAATATTTGTTGATTCCTACATAGAAGAACTTCCAAAAGGAGTGAAAGAAATAATAAAAGTTTGAAATCACTAATATAATCTGATGAATAAAATATTTTGAAGGCCGAGTACAGAATTTAAATAAAGTTTAAATTTATAAAATAGCCCTTCCTATATTTCTGTAAGTTTAGATTATATTTCTCTATTATGGAAAAGGTGAAAAATCTGACTTCTGCATTTCATAGTAGTATGAGCATTCCATGAGCCCATTAAGAAAACCATTCTCTTCCCTTTTGTTTAGATGAAATGACTCATCTGCATTGTATTTACAGCAGGCTGTAAACTCCTAATGGGAGTGAAACCTGTTTTGTATTAATTAATCATCTCATAATATGTAATATCATGACATATAAAAAGTTATATAATGATAATCATCTGATTATTTGTTAAGAAATAAAATTATAATGGTGATGGCTAACTTTCATTGAACATTTCCAAAATGTCAAGAACTATACATGTATGCACTTTTATTTTCACCTTTACTTCTTAAAATGTTATTAAATTTATTGTGGGGACATGGGTTAATAAGACTATGTAAGTTTCCAGGGTACAATTCTGTCACATCGTCTATGTACTGCACTGTGTGTTCACCACCCAAAGTCAAGTCTCCTCCTGTCACCATGTATTTGACCTCCTTTACCTTCTTCTACCTCCCTCCACCCTCTCTTCCACCAGGTAACCACCATGCTGTTGTCTATGTTTATCAGGGTTTCTTTAAAACTTTGTTTTGTTGGTTCATTTATTAATTTGTTTCATATATCACATATGAGTGAAATCATACAGTTCTTTCTTTTCCTGTCTGACTTATTTTGCTTAGCATAATACTTTTAAGTTCCATCTACATTGTCACAAATTGGCAGTATTATTCCATTGTATAGCTCAGTGGTAGAGCATTTATCTGCAAATCTACTTTTAAAAGTACCTCCTAGAATCATTACCCCTATTATAGATGAAGTATCTGAGGATCACAGAAGGTGACTTGCCCAAGGCCACTTGAAACAGGCCTATCTGGTCCCATAATTACCATGCTTTCCCAAAAGAAAGTGCCCTGGGGGCAGAAGTGGGTCAAGGTGGGGGGGGGGGGGTAGATTGCTGTCAAAGAGTAGTAATGAGTCATCAACAAAAGGTATATTTAAGTTTGCACCTCAACCACTGACCACTGAAAGTCCCTGAGTACACTGGATATCCACTCTGAGGTGTTCTCTTGACCTCATGTTGACAATATTGGATTGTTCTTTTTAATTCTCTCATTTCAGGAAGTCATGTTCTGCAAAGAAAGGCACTATTGAAGTGACATATAGTACCAGGCTTTTTCAATTCGAATTTTGCTCCTATAGAGACTAAAATGGAGATGATAGCCTAAGTTCTGAGGCTGAAGCTGGGGACCCAGATCATGGGTTTGTTGGAAGGACCACTTTTGCATTCTAAATAACAAATATTTAGTATTGTGTTGGCCAAAAGGTTTGTTTAGTTTTTCCTGTAAAATAAGAGACACATTTTTTATTTTTACCAATAACTTTATTTATTTGGATATTTTGAGTATTCTGTCTATCTCCCATGTGGTATAACATTGATTGGTCTCAATTAATGTCTTGATTTGATCGCTGTCAACTTCAACTGGTCTACCCAACTGTGGAGCATCGGCCAGAGAGAAATTTCCAGCATGAAACTTCACAAACCACTTTTGACACCTTCATTCAGTCATAGCACCTTCTCCATACATTGCACAAATCATTTTTTTATTTCAATTGCATTTTTACCTTTCTTGAAAGAATAAAGCATGATATGCCAAAATATTGCATATTTTTTCCATCTTCAATATTAAAACAGCTACACAAAAATTCACCAATTTTGATGTTTTGTTTAACGCATGCTGATATGACAGCACAATACAATCTAACAAAATTGTTTCAAATGAAGTTAAAGACAACAAAGTGCTACGAGAGCCATCTCACTGGGAAAAAACCAAGTGAACTTTTTGGCCAACCCAATATTTTATGTGTGTAGGGGTAGGAGGCATTAGATACACAACTCATCACAATTTTACAATGTTAGTCCCGTAACTGGAGTTCAAATAAAATTTTGCGCAAGTTCAAAGAAGTTTGAGTAAGTGTTCTTCAACTTTCAAGCACCTGCTTAGGATTCCTTTGTAATATTGTGCCCCTCAGCTGAAAGCCTATTAAAGAAGAATGAATGAAGCCAAGATTCTCCTTGAAAGTAGGGGGTGGGGATTAGAGCAGCTGAGGCCTCTGTCCCCACGGCCAAACGCTGGGCAATGAAGCTTCAGCTGTCTCACCAAATCATGCAATCATAATTATTTTAATGATTAATGATGTAATTTCTAGCTCTATCAGGCAGACAAAAAGAAGTGGATTTTAAACTGCAAAAGGGATGATTACATGCCCTAGTGGAAAAAAGTATCAGTCACTGGTAGAAATAGTCACCATTTATTGAGCACTTGTTGCTGGCCAGGCACTGTTAAGCATCTTACAAGAATTATCTTGTATTCATAAGACCCTGCAAAGGGAAGTAATCCCCTCATTTCTCAGATGAGGGCGTTGAAGTTTGTCACAGCAAGGTGCTTCTTTAAGCTCAAGCAAGTAATCGTCGGTTTAGCCAGACTTGCCACCCAAGTTAACATATCTCAGGAATTCACATTGTATTTACCACAGAACACATCTCAAGTTGTGGACATGAGGACACTAGTTTTATAGAACAATAAGAGCTGCAAGGTTTAGCATAAATACATGTGAGAAATACCAACTTTGACAAAGCGTAAACAAGTTTATTTACTACCAGTATTGCCAAAACACACTGGTAATATGCATCACGAATCTCCAACTAAGGGTTTTTGTGTCTCGTGTCTAGAATTTTCCAAACCTGTTTTATCCCAGAGCTCCTTCGTTTCTGGTATAACTAGAGTCTCCACGGGCTTGTTGCGTGGGGAAGCATTTAGGGAAATCTGTACTGCACTCATCTGCTCTGAAGTCTCCTTCAGTAGAGACCTTTAAAGGAGCCATCAAAGAGTCATTTCACAGCTTCTTAAAAACAGAGGCAGCTCAGATCCTCAGTGGCTACTTGATTTCCCTCGCCACCACACGTTACCACATTCCTGGTTTGTGCTGGTGAATACCAAATGGGCGACCACCAATTCCACCTTCACAAAACTCTTAACTGCTAAGAAATCCTTCACCTTCTAACATATTTCTTTTCCCCTGTAAATTAATCCACGAAGTCAATTCTTGTCACCAAGCCACACTAAAACAAGCCTTTCACTGCAACCCAGTGTGGGCACCGTCCATTTCACTTGTTCCTTGTGAACCTGTTGCCGCCCTTCACCGACTGAGGGTTGCAGACAAGTGCTGCTCACATTCTGATGCAGCTCAGTGTGAGAAATACGGGGGCAGGGAAATTCTGGATTAGGTGTTCTTTGTCTACACCCCAAGGGTATAGAAAAAGGACTCCTGTCCAGTGTTGCAGCATCTCAGACCCTCTGCCCTTTGATATTTCCCATGCTGTTTATGTATGCCTGAGAAGACTCAGAATGCAGTCACTGGAGAGTTAGATAGCAATGCTCCGCACACCTACGCAAGTGTTCCCTTAAGGTGCTTTGTGATGCCCAACAGCAGCCTTCAAGAGTGGTGCTGACATGAATGGCAGGCACACCCTGATGCCTGAGGATTAGGGCACGCTTTGTTTCAAAACAGACATGGTTTGCACTGTATCAACCCTAGCATCACCAGACAAAAAATGACTACAGCCTCCTCTTTGTACCACCAACTTTCTAAAGATAAAGCATTTCTCTGCCAGTACAGGCTCACAAAAATGATATATATATATATTTCTTCTCCATTCTTTGAGATAAAGTGAGTAAAGGCAGAAAAATAAAGAAATATAATATTGAAATAACTGATACAGTTAGTTCTTTGAATGTCTGAATCTTGTAAGCATATGAGTACAATCCTATACTTGTTGATTACAAATTCCCAGAAGGCAGTAAGTATCTTGTTTATATCTCTAATCCCCATAGTTCCTAGCACAGTGACACACATTTAGAAGGCAGATATAGTGAAATGAATTAATGAATTAGTTTATTCCAATTTCTTGGTTAGAAAAAAAAGTCACAAAATCATTTTTTAAGAAATAGACTTTGACCTTCCCTGGCTGGTGTGGCTCAGTGGATTGAGCACTGGTCTGCAAACCAAAGGGTTGCCAGTTCGACTCCCAGTCAGGGCACATGCCTGGGTTGCAGGCCAGGTTGCCTGTAGGGGGCATGCAAGAGGCAACCATGCAGTTATGTTGTTCTCCCTCTCTCCCTCCCTATAAAAAAATAAATAAATAAAATCTTTAAAAAAGAAATAGACTTTGACTAATTTCAAATGAGATCTCTTCTTGGATAAAATTCAGGAATGTTTTACAAAATCCTATAGGACTATTAGTTCCTTGAGAATATAGTATTCAATTTAGGATTTTAGGTAGGGATTTAGTAAAAGTGACTTTGTGCCTTAAATGCAGAACCTGCCCCAACTATCCTACAGCTATATTCTCTTCCTTAGAACTAAAATGTACTGATACTCGAATTCATAATTATTTAGAAATAAGCAGAGAAAGAAACATAGGTGTGCCCATACTATATAATTTCAAATATACTTAATGAGGATGCAAATCATGTTTTCAATTAATATTAAACAATATTTCTGACTTTGGTATTTAAGATATTTCAAGTGCAATCTCAGACACTGGCACTGTAGGCTGGCAACAGCCATGGAGCTCTCTGCTAATAAGCCCTGTCCTTCTTCATCTAATAAACATGGAATGGAAAGCTGGAAAGATACATGAATGTGGCCAAAGGTGGCACGGCATGTAACCAGCAAATTCAGAACTAGATACCAAGTTCAGTAGTTCCCAGCTCAATACCTCAGGTTGCCTGTCTCCAAAGTTGATCCTACAACTTTTCCAGATTTAATCAAGGTCACCTCTGTTGACCTGGGAGCCTCTTCCTTCTGGATCAAAAGACTTGGCCTCATTAGGAACAGGGTTGGGACACTTCCAGTCAAGATGGTGGCACAGGTAAACACAGCTCACCTCCTCACACAACCACACCAAAATCACAACCGAAATATAGAACAATCATCATTCAGAACTGCCAGGAACCCAGTTGAATGGAAATCCAATAACTATGGAGTTAAAGAAACCACATCCATCCAGACTGAAGGAGAGGTAAAGATATAGAAAAGGTTGGTCCCACATCCACGTGTGGTGGATAAAAATTTGGGAGGGATATCTTGGGAGTGAGGAGTCCAAGCCCAACACCAAGCCCCTAATCCCAGGGTTCCAGTGCCAGGAAGATAAGTCTCCATAGCTTCTGGCTGCCAAAATCAGTGGGGATTGAGTTGGTGGAGAAACTGCTGGAGTCTCAAGCAGTTCCTTTTAAAGATTTATACATGGACCTACTCAGACTCATGCTGTCTGAGCTCTAGCACTAAAGTAGCAGCTTGAAAAGCACCAGTGGCATACAGAGAGAAAATACAATGTCTGGCATCAAGGCAAGAGCTGGGGGACAGGTTTCTCACAGACAGAAATGTAGGCAGAGGCCATTGTCCCTTTTCTGAACTTCCCCCTGCCACAGAACCACAGAGCTGGCAGACTGGTGCCATATCTGAGACTCCATCAGCCTGGGAAACACTATTTGCCCCACCCTGGAGATCACCAAGACTCCATCCCACTCAACTTATGGGACCACCCAAGCAGCTTTTCCATATGAATAGCTGGTCTTGGCTCATGCTTCAAAATGCCTAAATCTTATCAAAACAGCAATAGCTGACTTCAGTGAGCCCCTAGCTCCTGTACCTCTTGCTAAGTGGCCTCAGGCCCAGCACTAGGAGCAGCCAGCCTAGATTCACCACTTGGCTTTGCTTGGGAATCTCCAAGTCCAGCACAAGTAGCAGCCATCTGCAAATTGCTTTATTACTGATGCAGGATGACTCTGGTGCAGGACACCGGTAGGGGCTGACCTTGATGTGCACAACCTGGGAAACCCAAGAGCCTATGCATTCAGTGGACAGCTATAGACCAAATTGGAATACCACCATCCTCCCACTGAACAGCTGATCCTCCACAGAGTGTGGAGGTTGGTGGTCAATGGTCACAGCTGGTCCTTTCAGCCTGGCCTGCATAAATTCCTCCCATTGACCTGCCAACAACAACCAAGTCTCAACTACAACAGGATGGTGTAATCAGCTCACATGTAGGGCATAACTCGAGTACCCAGTTGGCATGATAGGGGAGTCTGTGCTACTGGACCCTACAGGATACCTACTACATTAGGCCACACTACCAAGACAGGGAGTCATAGCAGCTCTACCTGGTACATAGAAACAAGCACAGGGAGGCTGCCAAAATGAGGAGACAAAGAAACATGGCCCAAATGAAAGAACGGATCTAAACTCCAGAAAAAGAACTAAATAAAAGTGAGATAAGCAATCTCTCAGATGCAGAGTTCAAAATACTGGTTATAAGGATGCTCAAGGAACTTAGTAAGGATCTCAACAGCATAAAATAGATCAGTCAGAAATGATGTATTCACCAATTGAAATGAACAATTTACAGGGAAAGAACAGTGGAATGGATAAAGCTGATAATTAAATCAATGATTTGGAACATAAGGAAGCAAAAAAACAAGTAATCAGAACAACAACAACAAAAAAAAAAACCAGAATCCAAAAAACACAAGGATAGTGTAAACAGCTTCTGGGACAACTTTAAGCCTTCCAACCTTTGCATCATAGGGATACCATAATGAGAAGAGAAAGAACAAGAAATTGGAAATCTATTTGAAACAATAATGAAAGATTACTTTCCTAATTTGATGAAGAAAATAGACATGCAAGTCCAGAAAGCACAAGAGTGCCAAACAAGATGGATGCAAAGAGGCCCACTCCAAGACACATCCTAATTAAAATGCCAAAGTTTAAAGATAAAGGAAAAATCATAAAAGCAGCAAGAAAAAAGCAGATAGTTACCTACAAAGGAGTTCCCATAAGGCTGCCAGCTGATTTCTCAAAAGAAACTTTGCAGGCTAGAGGATATTAGCAAGAAATACTCAGTTATGAAAACCAGAGACCTACAGCCAAGACTGCTCTACCCAGCAAAGCTATCCTTTAGAACAGAAGGGCAGATAAAGAGCTTACCAGGTGAGAAAAAACTAAAGGAGTTCATCATCACCAAACCATTATTACACGAAATGTTAAAGGGACTTATTTCAGAAAAAGAAGAAGATTAAAACTATGAACAATAAAATAGCAATGAATATATATCTATCAAAATTTGAATCTAAAAAAATAAACTAAGCCAACTAGAAGAACAAAGACAGAATCCTGGATATGGAGAGCATATTGATGGTGGCCAGATGGTAAGGGAGTGTGGGGGAATGGGTGAAAAACTGAAGAGATTAAGAAGTACAAACAGTTAGTTTTAGAATAGCCATGAGGATGTAAAGTACAGTATAAGAAATGGAGTGGCCGAGGAACTTATTGGCATGACCCACGGACATGAACAACGGTGGGGGGATTGCTTGAAGGAGTGGGGTGTGCTGGGTGGAGGGGAACAAATTGCAAAAAATTGGCTTAACTGTCATAGAGTAATCAACAAATACAATTTAAAAGAAGAAACAGGGTTGTTGGTTTTTTCTTTCCCCGAAAACCCATTGTTTCACATCATTTTTTTCCCTAGAGCTTTGGCTTTAACATTTTTTCCCCTAGCAGATACAGATTTTATGTGTGTTAACAAACTTCAAGAGCTAAGCAGTCACATGGATGCACCTTGAGTAAGACACTGAAAGGAAGATTTGTCTGATAAGCATAATGGATAATGAATAGAGTAATAGCTTTATCAGTGAATTAATCCTTGAAGACACCCACTTGAAGTTTATCAGCCTTTTCTTCTATTATTTAGAGAACTTTCTCTCACAGTGTGATTAAATCACTTATAGGATGTAACCCTTAATCTTTCATCATCAAGAAAGTTCTCAAACAGGTAATCCAGGTAAAAGAAAAATGGAACTCTACAGACTTAACCTAATCAGATTTTCTTGCAATATAGAACAATAAAGTTATGAAGAGAAAAAAAAAAAAAAAAACCTTGATCTGGGACCCAGACTCCTGTTATAACCATATCCCTAACGATGATTCCCTTGGTGGCAACTTTAACGGTGCAGTTAAATGGTATGTTGATGCATCACAGGAGCACTGGGTTTAAAGTGCCCTATAGAGAGTCTTTACTTACTTTATTTACATATTTATTTGTTTCATTTTCTCTGCCACATAATGTACCACGTATTTTTATTGCAATTGTTTTCATCAGAATAAAAAGAGTCTTAATACAATCTAAGTAACATCTACTCCTTACTGAAGAAAGAATAATTTTTTTGAGTTATAGTGTCCCCTGGAATGAAAAAGGTTTGATCTACTTTTTTAGGAATATTTTCCAAGTTTCCAGGCTTAAAGGAATCAACAGATGGAGGGGGAAAAAAGTGCATACCAGAAGTCCCTGTGTCACATTGGGTCTGCATTTACTGCCCTGGAGTTCCTTCCCACCTGGATAAGGAGGGTTAGCCGGGCTGATGGAGGAGCCCAGGTCTGCTCTGTGTCCAGGGCACTTACTGTCAGCCTGCTGGGACAGGATTCCAGGGGTGAGCAGTTTATCAGCCACAGAGCTCTTAGGAAAGCTCATCCCTGAAGAATGGGCCCCATGGGAGCAGAACATTATCAACTCAACCATCTGAGCTCTGCTTCCTATTATGACTCTTTTCAGGAGGAGAAATGACTTCCTAGTGGTTGGGTATGTTTAGATTTATTGCTTTATTTGCTGGCTATTGAAGGGGAAAATCCACTACATGAATTCCTTAGCCATGCTGAAAGGTCATTTGTCTCATCAAATTCTGTCCTTCCATAGTACTCTTCCTACCTAGAATTTTTCTCATGGTTACTTGGTAATTATAGCATTTGGTCTCATGAAATTCTAGCATTCTTTGCATGAAACACCTATTTTGGCAAAGTTCAAAAGGTCTCCTTACTCATTGAAAATTATGTATTTGGGGGCATGCACTTCTAATAATTCCGAAGTTTTTCTTTCCATTGTCAGCATACCCACATTCAAGCGATTTTGAAACATGTGCATACATTTTAAGTATCTAGATCCTCAAGGGTTACTTTGAAGAAATTTTTTCCACAAATCTGTATAACTGGCATTGAGGCAGAATTCCTTTTCAATTATATAGTATATATAATATCATTCCCATTATGTCCTTCAAAAGAATAATGTTTATTTTGATTACTATCCATGATAATCCCCAGTGTTATGACTATTATCCATATAAGGCTATGTTAATTTAAAAATGTGTTTGTAAACAATAGTCAGTATTTGAGTTGCACCATAGATTATTCAGATAACATTTTTAATGTTCATTTATTCTTATTATTAATAATGATGTGTGTAGTTTGACATATTTTGACTCAAATCGACTGCCCATGATATATGGTTACACACGCATTTGAACTCATTTGAGGTATTGAGGTCAGTTCTGTGTTATACAGCATACAGGCCCCATGAGGGGTCACCATGGCACAGTAATAACAGATTCTGACTTGCAGCTGGACAAGTTGGATGGACCATTAGGTAGGGGCCCTCCTCTGGCCTCTTAAAATGCATCAGCATCCTGTGAGGGTCCTTGGACAGATGTCACCAGCCCAATAAACTGCAGGTGTCAGTATGTGGTACAAGTATTTGGCAACATCTCAAATGAAAGGTAGCAAAGCAGAGTGGAAAGTGGCATTGGAGTCAGACAGGCTGAGTTTAAATCCTACTCTGACATTTGATCTGTAAAAAAACACCTTGGGCAGGTTATTTTACAGTTCTCTGATTTCTAGAGAAAAAAAAAAAAAAACAACCATAAAGAGCTATGGTGGGGTTTGATACGGTTAGCCATCCAGAGCGGTGGTTGAAGGCATAGCACCCTAAGTTCTAGTCCTGCTCTATCATTGTGTAGTTGCTCAACTATGGGCAAGTTAACAAATGACTCTACATCTTTGTTCCTTCGCCTGCAATGTGGGGCTAATACACAACTTCTCACAGGGTCTGGGAAACATCGCACTTAAATATCAATGAAAACCACCTTTCACAATAATTGGCGCATAGTAAGCACTCAGTATTCGCCATTTACTTTTATAAAATTCACCCCAAGTTCCCAGCATTAGTAGGTACATAATACCCTAAGCACAGTGCTGCTTTCATCCATGCCCCTGCCCATGGCCTCTGTTCTGTGCCGTCTAGACCAGGAGGTCAGGGTGACACTGAGAGTAACTGCACAGCTAGTGAAGGGGACTTACAAAATGTCCTGGCCAACAGTCTACTGTTTCACTTTATAGGTCTTATTTTAAGCCCTTAAAATTATTTATGCGTTTGAAATATCTACTCCTTAAGCCATATATTTTCAGGAAAAAAACATACTTCAGTTATTCTCTCTATTGAAATATGTCTGTTTATTTTTTACATTGGCTATAACTATTTTTTAATCAGCTACAACAGTTGTAGCCACTGTAAACACTTAGCAATCATGATACTTTGGGAATGTTTTTGTGTTTTCGTTAAACAGTGTTTATGCCAAGGAGAAACGCTTTATGCCTTCTGCATTATTTTGAAAATGATACATACTTATGACATAATAGTATGCCACTTTAGGAACTTTCTTGCGCTTCAGTTACTAAAAATTGGTATTTACATAAATTTTCCTCAAGCATTTGTCCAATTCTCTCAAGTATACTCTTTGATGATTTTACATGTACATGTTCCTTTCATCTTCTAAAAGCAGATTTGTTTATCTCCTCATTCAATCAGAATAGTTTAGGTGAATCCTGAAATAATTATCGGCTTTTTAAAAATCATGTAATCAAAGGCAGGTATGGATGTAAATGATATTCATATTTCATCTGTTTCATATAGATGAATTTTTAAATTACTTTTAATGTATTGTTTATAAATAAAGGTAGCCTAACTCTGTTACTATCTAAATAAAACTAACTGTTAATTTCTAAACTTCAAGAATGTGGAGGACATTTCTAGTTACTATTGGTGCATAATTTATCTGTATGTTGTCTGTGTACATGTGTGCATATATATGTCCATATATTATATATAAGTACATAGTATTATATTTAAATTAGCAGCAGATTATGCTGTTAATGCTGCCAAGGTACCTTCTCTAACCATTTCTCTAATCATCTTTCCTTTCCACGCTCTCCCTTCTACTACCATCACTACTGGTCACGATTATCATACTATCCATGCCCATTCAAAAATTATGACAGCAGGTACCAAGAAATTCTGTGTTTCTGTGCTCTGCATGCCTTCTCATTGTCTCTTCATCTTTTCCTACCCTCCATTCATAACCTAACACACCCATCTGGGCCATGCACACACATACACATAGACAAAAATACATACAACTACGCAACTATACTTCTTCAAGTTGATGCCCACAGGGAGAGCTGCCTTAACTATATTTTAAAACTTATATGCTATTTTATATTGTGTTTGTACATAAGTAAATTATACATGCATGATAATATATTAATTTTTATGTACACATATATATATTTAGGTATATCCATAAAAGGTATATAATTATGAATACTATTACAATTTTCTTCTCTTTTCTTTGGTCAAAAGTGAGTTTCCTTCCAGACGTTAACATGGAGCATACAGAGAGCTAAGGACTCTTCCAATCACTCTGCAACCTGAGGGCCAGAGGGAGTGCTCACAGACACTCCCTTTTTGTGTTCAGTCTTTCTAGGGCATAACTTGGAGCAGGTGGGATTGGAAATGGGGGGCTGGCACACACTCTCCTGGGTGTTTCTTTACATGTGCAGCTGCAGCCTCCATGGATGTTTGGTTTAGGCAGTCTTCTACCCTGCATTTAGATTATCTCAAAAGAAGTCAGGGTTGATAAACACAAGCTGTGAGAAAGCTGGACCTGTTAAAAACATAACTGCAAAGACCATTTTATCCCAGCTCCTGGATAAGACCCCAGCAAATAGTAGGCACTTCAATAATATAGATTAAGTGACTGACTAAATGCATATAATGCAAGTAAAAATGAAAAGTAGAGAGGAAGACTTCTGTATTTATTTTCAGGGATGTAGCACCATGTATTCTGAAGACAGAGAAAGGAGTCTAGTAGCCCAGAACACATGCTGTTTCCCCCTCGTGCAAAAAGAACTTGACAATTCTCCATTAGAGAAACAGTAATGATCTAATTACAGAACCCCACATGGACTAAGATCAAACACAGAAGTCAAGGAAAAATCACTTAGTTTGAACATACTCACACTCTTTAATCAATAGTTTGTGCACCAATGAAAACCTTGTTCTCTCCACATGGCCCCCATCAGTCTATGCAGAAAGCTCCAGACTCAACAGAAAATGTGTGAGAAACAGATCTGGTAACAACGGTCTGGTATTATCAATAGTCTACTGACCATAGTGCAGCTCCCTTGCATTAATGATTGCTTAGGGTAAATAACATACTAAAGTCTAATGAGAACATCGTCCATGTGCAGAGCAAACATTCTACATACTCCTTAAATTTAATGATAGTATTGAAAATATAACAAGCTAGAAGGCTTGGCCACTGCCACCTTTAAAGAAAGTATCATCTGGAAGTGGTTGACCACCTCGGAAGAGCCTTGCAAAGCATTTAGGATCCGATGGACTAGGCTCCTCTTTGGAAAATAGAAATCTCACTGCCCTTCCTCATGGCTCCTGACTCAGCATTTTCTTACTTAGACTGGTGGATTTGCATACACTCCCTGAAGCCTAGTTCTTTCTAACTTAGTAATAAAAACATGGCAAGATGTAATACACACCATGTTTCATGCATTTTAATGTCCTAATATTTGTTAACTTGGAATGAAGTATAAAATACATCCATTTCTAGCACCCTCACAAGCTGAATGCCTAGACATCTGCTCACGTCTAGCTTTTATACTTAATCATTTCACTTCTACTTTTAATTGTAACTGTCACCTTTATAATGATAACGCAAATCCTGAGACCATTTTTAATGCCACTTGCAGTCCTTTTTCTGACCCTTGACTTATCTGAAATGATGGCTTAATCTCAATTGCTTTTAAATTTACATTTATAGTCAAGAATTGTTTTCTTGAATAATATAATTCCATTTTTAATCTTATTTTTTGTTTTATTTTTCACATTGGCTAACCAAGTCCCTAGTCTGGTCCTTAGTACTGTGTAATTTTTCTTTCATGTCTTACTCCTTCCATTCCATCACAGCTGAAGCTTTCAATCACGTTATCCTATTGCTCATTATGATTTTGCTTTCACATTGCCACATACTCTGCTTAATTAAATAACGTGTTGACATAGTCAGCACGTTTACACTAGCCCAGGCATTTCAGCACAGACAGTTCCACCTAGAGCTTCAGGATCTGTCTTTGGTAAAAAGTTAAAGCAGGTAAAATTTGTCTTTGAGCATTCTCCCATATGACCTATCAACTCTATTTCCTCTTTTCTCCCCCTTTTACTTTCTTCATCTCTCTTTCCAACATGTGAAGTGATCATCCATTCTGGATATTCCCATCCATTTCTGATTTTAAATATTCTCCCCCTTTGTCCTTAACCTAATTGTAAGTTCATTGTCTCTATACGGTTATTAGCAAAATCCCAATCCTACTATTCCCACTAATTATTAATAAGTAATAAGCCTCTTCATTCATAAGTACTTATGTTAGTTCAATTCTGTTGGGAAAAAAGTACTTATTAAATGTCATTTCTGTTTAAGACATCATAGTAGGTGATAAGTGTATGAAGAAAAATAAGACACCAGTCCTCAAATTCCCAAAACACGGAGTCTAGTAAAGAGACACAGAAAATTATAATATCTTATGATAAGCTCCATAACAATTATGTATATGGACTTGGGAACACAGGTGATATGCAGCTACTCTGAGCCACCCTCCCTTCACCTGTATATGCTACATTTTCCTCATGAAAGAGGTATTGTTTTATACTGTTTTTGATTAATAGTAATTGCTAACAGTTACTGAGAAAATATCAGATGGTATTTAAGGGTTATTCTAAATATATTGTATATATTAACTCATCTAATTCTCATAAATGATCCCAGTAACTTGATATTTATATTCTCAAAGCATAGAAAGATTAAATTACCTGCTCCAAGCCACACAGACAGTAAGCGTTAAAGATATCATTTAAATCCAATCAGCTGGACTCTACAACAGCTCTGTCCAGAAGAATTTTCTGTGATCATCAAAATGTTCTATGTCTGTGCTGTCAAATGCAGCAGCCACTAGCCACATATGGCTATTGAGAATTCGAAAGGTGGCTGGTGCTACTGAGAAACTGAATTTTTATTTTATTTAACAATGTTGACAGCCACAGTGCCTGACCGGCAGGTCTGCTCCTGACCACTGTGCTCTCCTCCTCTCCAGAGCAAGGGGACAGAGAGATGAAAGAGGGACCAGTCTGAACCAAAACATCTGGTGTGACCTTCCATCAGAGATATCCACTGTAAAATAGGCTGCTCTAGAAAATACTTTAAGACCTGAAGAAATAAAAGCTCTCTAGATGAAATCATCAGTATGGACCTTGTTAAATACCTCATAAGTGGAAAGATTTCACTGACTCTGAGGTCCACACAGCACAAGGCCTGCACTCTCCAGTACTCGTGCCCATTTTCAATTTTAAAAAATTATTTAATACCATGTCTTACTTCCCTTTTTAAAAAAGATTTCATGACATTAAGATAATTTTCTTTTTAGATTTTATTTGTTATCTCCCACATGCCAAGCACTGTACTAAAAAGTGAGGAAAACTTCATTCTAGTTACAGCCTAAAAATATAAACCCTGGGAAGTTAACTTCTTTCCAACTCTGTGTTCAGCTCACCAAAATAAGACAAAATCCTGGCTCTCAAGTGCTAACAGGGCCAACCAAATAACATCAATGAACTTGAAGGTGAGATTCTTCATACGCATATTAACCAAAAGGCACATTCTTTCCTTCCACAAAGACCCTCGCTATCTTCTACTTTTTTACACACAAAGCCGTCTCAGATTATATTTTGTTTCCCATGTCGGACAGAGTCAAAAATATTTGTCTTTCTTTTCAATTCTACTACAAGAAAATAATAATACAAGCACAATGACCACTGTCAATAGACCATCAACTACAATACTGCCTACCCCTCAGAAGATTCTGGGATGGAGTCACATTGGAGATATCAGCTCCATCTATTCATTTTTTACCATGGCTAGAATGCAGGGCCGGTGCTACCTAATATTACAAATTAGTAAGATAAGCCTCACATATGGACTTTTATTGGAAGTTCACTCACATTAAATTTTTGGCAATGATTCATGAAATTGTAAGAACTCAGTTAGGATCATCACTGTGGGAACACACCATGTACAACTGGGAGCAGCTGCAGGATGGGGGCTGTCAATTTGAAACTTTGGGACTAGTTGATTTCTAAGGCTTCTTTCCTGCTCAAGCAGTATGAATTTCATTAGGAGAGCCTGAGATCTGGATCACTGTGGTATGATTCCAATTAAAATCACAGCTATCACTGCCAGAGAGAGAGAGGCTCAATGTTACCTGAATTTTGAAAAAAGATTCATCCTGAGAGAAGCCATTCATTATCTTTGATAAAGCAGCTGGTAATAAGAAACTAGGAAGAAGTTCATTAAATTCTAAATTAGGAAATTTGTATGTTTAGATGTCATTAACAATTCTCTTGAGACCTATGAAATAATAGACCTTTGATACTTGATGCCATTAATGTTGACTGAAATTGTATATGTTTTTCTGAAATGGAAAGGTCAGCTTGGTGTATTATTGATGAAATTTTTACACGATCAGTGCAAAGCAGGTCTTTGAGAGCAGTCACTGGGCCAGATTATATTACCAGCCTCATGGGTGCAGAAGAAGACACATAGCTTCCCCTGTGATATGCTTAAGGTGTCTCAAAATGATTAATGGTATCTAAAAATAGCTCCAGAAACAAGAATTGACCTCTTGGCATGCCATTTATTTGTTGTGATTCTTTGGCAAGTTACTTAAACTCTCTGGACTCATTTTTTCATCTGCAAATTTTTGTGAGGATTAATCAAAACATTATACATAAAACAATGTCACTAGGTAGGTATACTCAGTAAATGTTCATTGAATTGGAAGAGTTTGTAACCAAGTGGTTTGTGTAGAAGATTCCAGGAAATCTAGGACAGGGTTTCTCAGGAAAATAACCCAACACCCTGGGAAGTTACACCAGTGGTGGGAAGAGAATAGAGTTAGAGTGTGTGCATAGCAAATTACACATAGCCCAAAGCTTATCTTCACAGTGGCCAGATCGTCAAAATCTGAACCAACCATGGGGGAGGGGGCAGTGAGACATATGGGCATGTACCCTCATAATAAAAGACACTGAGAAAATCTAAGGATGATTTACACATTTTTAAAAACAAAGTCCTTTATTATTTGTATAGTTTGTTGTATTTCAAACCATTACTAAAGTTCAATAAAAATGGCCCACTTCATTTTATCATATTATCAGGGCAGAAATTAAAGCATAATTGATATAGGTAAGGGGGAACAGGGCTGGAAACTCATGCTATCCAAGCTCCAACTGTGCCAAGAATCCAATTTAGTTTATGAAAGTGTCAGAAACTGTCTTCACTGTAGCCACTGTGACCTCATGAGATTCTCTTTCTATCCATGACTCCATGAAACCATCCAAGGTGGCCAGCTTCTAGGTCATCATAATCCTTTAAATTATAGCTAAAACAAGACACAAGACCATTTATCAAGAGTAGGATTGAAGGTTGGGAGGCAACTTGGATCTTGGATGTCTATGACTTTTGTGGGGGAAAAGAAGGAGTCCTTTCAAAATAAGCAGTGAAATAAAACTTCTGATTTCTGAGATAGTATTAATATTTGGGATTTATGTGGATTTTTGACTTCCAGTACTGCACTTTGTTTCTCTGAAACTTGTACCTAACCTTCAGCCCATTTAGTAATCTCTTCTGCTTGAAAGATGATGTACAGATTGCCTGAGATATAGACTAACAGCTGTGTTTTTTCTGGCAATTCAAACACTTTGAATATAGGTCTTGGCAGTTGAAATGCTAGCCTGCAAATTCTGTACTGGAATTCTTTGAGAATTTATCAATTTGTGTTTAGGGACATTTCAAATGGAAAAATAAAGTTATTCATGTTTTCACAGGCAGTTCCAAATTCCAAATAGTGTCAAGGGTAAAATGTTTCTGTGTTTGAAATGCCAAGGCAGGCTTACATAACCCAGAAGAGGACAACACAATGTTGCCCCAGGAACAAATTATAGGGCTTTGAACATTTGCTGTTCTATAACTTTGTGCCATAGGAAGTGATTCTTTCTCATCCCTTAGGAGTACTGAATTTGGTTTTCATAAAACCTGTAAGGCTAAGAGAATTAGAAATTCAACTAGTTATCATAAATAAAGGTTTTGTTTTGTGTTTCCCACATTTGGAAATTTGTCTCTCTGAGGAGTTTTGCCTGTGGCATACTCTGTGTGCTTTTCCATGTTGTCACTGCTAATTGCGATCTGTGTACATTGGTTTTTTTTGGTCTTTTGTTAAACAGTTGGGACTTGAGAGTCTTGGTAAAGTCCTACTGTCACACAGGTTGACAGAATTCATTAGCCACATATTTTTCCAGACCAGGTTCTTCTTATTGGTCCATATTTCACTCATATTTTAAGCTATGAAATGGGACATGGACTACCTAATATTAAACCCAGAAAACTGCTGGGTACATTGTAATTTCTGAGAAGTTGAAAAGTATGTGGAAGGTTTTCTATTTGCAGTAAACATTTATATACTTGAGTTTGTTTACAAGTTGAGAGTTTCTACAAAGACAACAAGCTGGCTAAACCAGCAAGAGTGAAGAAACCAATACCAAGCCCTGGTTAGTCTGGAACTGAGGGATTCAAGAAGTAAGTTCTAGATAAGGAATTGAGAAGAAATGGAAATACGGATAAAGAGAAGAGGGGTGCATCACATCACTGAGAGAAATACCTTGGCCTAGAGGCTTTTAACTCCAAAGTTGACGGTTTCCCCACAACACTGTGGTGCATTCTGTCTGCCATTGCTTGCATCCGGGGCCCCGGCACCTGGTTCCACACTGTGGGCATATATGTTAGAACACGTGCAAGCCATGAGCTTGGGGAAGAACGGTGGTGAGTAAAAAGCACTCTTCATTTTTAAGAGAAATTAATAAGGCAACTATTCTTGTAGATTCTGTGTGGCAAAATTTTTTTGAAAGCTAGTATTTCTACCAGACACTCTGATACACAGGCTGAATTACCACAGTAAAATCATGGAATGTTGTAAGAAAAAGTTTAGAAAGAAAATAATAAAGGACTTAGAACTCAAAGTCTCCCCGAAGTTTGTTTCATCCATAACAGGATAAAATAGTGAAAATGGTGTAACTAAATACTTTGTTTTAAGGGTGTGACATACTATTTTTTTTAAAGCATATAAACGCCAATGAAAACCTTTATTGAGGCTGATATTTCCTGCTGTGATTGGCTGGGCTTTATAGGGAGTGCAGGGTGACAAAATGTTCTTCTGCACAGAGCTTGAAGATGGAAGAGAGGCTGCTAGTTTCATTTCCCTTTAGAAGGGTGTAACACCATTCTATTAATCATTGTAAGCACTTAAAATTCGATATAAAGGATTAATAGGTATAAACTTTGAAAAGGCAAGGGTATTGAATAAACAGAAGTTATTAACAAAGCACTAACAAAGGCCTAAATGACTGTGCCTATTTGACCACTTTCTTGTTTCTTTACCGAAAACTACGTAGAAGCATCTATGCACTTTCTGTGCAGTGTTGTAATTACAGAGTATATTTTTCAGTCTCCCAACTTTCTAAAGTTTTTCTCAATTTGGCTTTCTCAGTAAGTTAGAAAAAAAAAGTAAGAAATAGGTAATATGAAGAATTTCATTATCTGTAGGCATTTAGTGATTTGTAGTACATAAGTTTAATCAATTGATGTGTTTGGAAGTTCAACATATAGTTCATGTTAGTTTGCAAATATCTGAACAGTTATAAACTACAGAAGGCCTATATTTTTATTTACATATGATTTTTTCACTATATATTTTTTTTCACCGAATGAGACATAAGAAATTATCCGTCAATTCATACTGAGGAAGTAACATTCAGTTATTTTACAAATATTTATTAAACATCTGACACATGACAGGCAAAACTAGGCACTGGAACATGATAGTAACATCTACAGCAAGATTTTGTTGTCATCAAATCTATCATGATCCAGCACAGAAGATAGATAAACAAGAAATAAAATAAAGAAATACAGGATGCTAAATTATAATGATGAAAGTGCTTACAGAAGCACATAACTTAGTTTAGGGATGTGGAAAGCTTATAGGAGCTGTGGCCCACAAATATCTCCCCTCTGGTATTTATAAGGACCTAAAATGATTCATTTGCTTGTTCCCAGGATTACTGTCTGCTCCGAAAAGCATGTGAGAGTCTTAAGGAGAGTGACTGTTTTGTTCACTGCTGGACCTTCAGCATCTAAACAAGATTGGGCACACAACAGGCACTCAATAAATATCTGCTGACTACATGACTAACTTGGATGAAACAATGCTGAGAAGGTAGATAGTAACCCTCTAAACTATACTGAGATGTTTATACTTTATTTCCCAACCAGCAGAAAGCCTGGAATGGTGTTTAGCAGAAGAATGTCACGATCTCACAGGTAGTGCCACACTAGCTTCATAGAGAAAGTGGGTGGGGCAGAAAAGGGAAGGCTGATAACCTTTAATACAGGAGCTACCACTATGCTCAATTGTGGGTCAGAGTCGTTCATGATGTCAATTGGGATGGAAAGCAGTGGACAGATTCAAGGGTATTTAGGAAGGAGAATCAATAGGCCTTGGTGATTGGATGTGGTGCAGGGAGGGAGGGGATTAGTCAAGAATGATTCCATGTCTGAATCATTGGGTGGTTGGATGCTGTCACTATTCATTAAGATAGGAAGCACTGGAAAAAGAAGTTTTCTTGGAGAATATAAAAAATTCAGTGTTGAGCTTGCATATTTTGAGGAACTTGCATAGTATCTAAGTAAAAGTGTCCAACAGATAATTAAATTAATGGGTCCAAAGGGTATCTGGACTGAAGATATAAGTTGAACTTTTAGATCAACACAAAATTCAGCTGAATCCCAAACTTGTTAGGATGCTACAAACAGAACAAAACAGAACATTTTTTTCTTTGCATTTTCATGACAGTTGGTATGACACACTTGCTAAACATTAGCTGCTGCTGATGACAACTTCCTGGTGTCATACTAGTCTTCAAGTTGAAGTGCCCAGTGGCACTGACAGGGGACTGGCCTAGTGCAATTTCCAAATTGCTTGGCAGCCAAAGAAAGTGAAAAACTCATTACCAAGCCATCTGTCCTGAGATTCTGCCCTAATTTCTAGGCCAGAGGAATTTGAATAATTTCAAAAAAAATTTAAATAGCACACACAGATTCGTAACTTCATTCATTATCATTCATTATCACCTCTATAGCTTAGTTTCTTGGGCATTAACAAAAACCTCAGAAAGTTGAGCAAGGTGGCAGTATTAGCAAGAAAATACCCTATGTAGCCTTCTTTTCAGTGGACAAGAATACCAAAGATCTTTCCATTAAGCATGCTACATTTTGTTACTAATGGGTTTTTCACCCTATTTCTGTGATCCACCTTTAGTCCTATATTAAGGTATTCCTGTACAATGAAATCAAAAGATAAGGGTGCAATAAAATTAATCTTGTGGTCAATTTGAATATCTTGCTTGTTGCAGAGAAACTTTCTTGTGTTCAAATCTTTCCCTAGCTCCTTTCAGTTGTTCCTCCTCCTTTTCATTCCATCCTTCCTTGTTTTTCTTCCCCCCCCTCCTCTATTTCTTCTTTTCCTTGCATAATCAAAGAACGTGGGATAGTGAGTCAGGTAGAATTGGGATTGGCTGATATCTCTACCTTATTTTAGAGTCTCTGAACCTGTTTCCTAAATTCTAGATATTATTACTTAAACTAATATTTATTATTACTACTAACATTGATGATTTAAAATGCCACAGGGTCACTAACAGGGTTAGATGAGAAAATATATAGAAGTGACTGCATAAAGGCACCTCACAGTGGGTAGTCCATAAATAGAGTTTATATTCTCTTTCCATTCCCAATTTTCTCCATTAAGAGGGCTGTTGGACCTCAGCCAATGAAACCTGTTAAGCATAGTTGAATTAGATTCAGTGAGTGATAGAAGAGAAAGCCAGATGGTAATGAGCTCAGAAGTGAGTGAAAAATAATGATTTATAGACATTAGTGGCACAGCCACTCTGTCAAGAAGTGGAAGACAGTAAAGGGATGTAAAACAATGGAGCAATAGTATGAAAGAGAATCAGAGTCAAGAAAATATTTTTTTTTGGTGATGGTTGGTTGTTTCTTCGGGGTGGGAGGCTTGAGTACACCTGTACGAGGGGAGAAGAGAACTGATGGAGAGGAGGAATATAAAAATGAGACACCGATAACAGAGAAAATACCTTAAGGAAATAGAATATAAAAAAGTTTCTTGTAGCTATAAAAATGAATTGCCAAATGAACACTAACTCCTTATGGGGAAGGCAAACAGGGCCTTTGGGGACCTGAGCTCACTGTGACCCAGGATTTCAATAGACTGTTATTATCAGCCGACAGTGTTCAGCACTGAGAAGTATTATAGGAGGCCCTGCAGGCAGGCCTTCTCCTAATGCCTGAAATGGCAATTGCTCATTCTTTGTCAAGTGGTTAAGAGATATGTACCTTAGTTAAGAGCCTATGCGTGGGAAGAACAGACCTCAGTTTGAATATGAGCTCCATCACTTATTTTTTGTATAATCTTGGGAAAGTTTTTCAATATTAGCTTCTCTAATACTCAAATAAGAATAATGGCTCCTTCATAATAGAATTGGAGATAATGTACTCCAAGTAATTAATAGTGATTAGCATACAGGAAATGATTTTCATCATGAAATGTTAGAGTACTGTCATTTGCCTATTTGGTTATTATTGAATAATTTTTTGTTTTCTCCTCATGAAACCTTGAGCACATTTAGTATAATGTGCTTGCAGAGATTTGAGCTGATATTGCTGTCACTGATGTTATCCCAGGGTGGTCAAATGCAGAAGTTGTCCCAGGATTCCGAATGTGGCAAGAGTCAAGAGGTGGCATTCTCTTAAAGAAACCAGGCCTTTGGTGCTCAGACATGTGTGACACAAAAATTATCCATGGTATTGAGCTTCAAAAAGAGAAAAGAGGACTATCAGGAATTTCCCCTAAGACTTTGGCATCTGTTCATCTATTTTATTCAGTTTTAAATCAATAGGATTCTTTCCCAATGTGATGGCAATTATGACACCAATAAAAGCACAAAATACAAAAAATTCAGAAGTGAAAGGAATACCTCATTCTACTATTCATTTATGAGCATTATCATAATTATTGTTATTTAACAAGCATTGCATTTGGCCAGTGTTTTTAACTAGACCAACGCATTAAAATAATTTTTACTGTAACAAATTTAAAATGTCCAAGACTTAGTTATGAATAGCTCAGTTTTTGTCTTGCCTCTTCTCAGTCCTGAGTCCATATTCTACTAGAAAAGGTGGAATCTACATTTAAGTCCTATCTATTATGTCATTAAATTGAATACCAGAGACTATTTTGAATGGCTAAGAGGGCTAAGTAAGAGGGCAAAGAGAGGGATCAGGAAAGGCCAAATTGAATGAATCTTTGATATCATATAGAAGCACCCCTCACATGCTTATAAGTCAGCAGTAGATCTTATTAAGTACAGATTCTTATTCAGTAAACCTAGGGTGGGATCTAAGGTTTTGCATTTCTAACAAACTTCCAGGTACCCAGGTTGTTGCTGGTCCTCCACCACCACATTCTAGAGTGAGGAAGAGTCTGCCAGTAATGAATGGGGAGGGACAGTGGCCTGTGCTCTGCTGCTCAGCATCGCAGAAAACACTGGAAACTCAACCACCAGCCACCACCTGCCATTCGGATTCTCTCATCTTTTTTTCCACTTAAAAAAATTTTTTTTTACTGTTGTTCAATTACATCTTGCCCCCATTACTCTCCCCTGCCCTACCTACCCCCCACCTCCACCTTCAATCTTCACCCCATTGTCTTTGTCCATGGGTCCTTTATACATGTTCCTGGACTGTACCCTTCCTCTTCTTTCCCCCATTGTCCCTCTCTGCCCTCCTCTCTGGTTACTGTCAGTTTGTTCTTTATTTCCATGCCTCTGGTTCTATTTTGCTCACTTGTTTGTTTTGTCCATATGAGCCACTTATAGGTGAGATCATATGGTATTTGTCTTTCACCGCCTGGCTTATTTCACTTACAATAATGCTCTCCAGTTCCATCCATGCTGTCACGAAGGGTAGGAGTTCCTTTTTTCTTTTTGCTGCATAGTATTCCATTGTGTAAATGTACCATAGTTTTTTGATCCACTCATTTGCTGATGGGAACTTATGCTATTTCCAGCACTTGCCTATTGTAAATAACACTGCTATGAATATTGGTGTGCATAGGTTTTTTTGAATTGGTGATTCAGGATTCTCAGTTGTATAATCCTAGACGTGAAATTGCCGGGTCAAAAGGCAATCGCATTTTTAGTTTTCTGAGGAAATTCCATACTGTTTTCTACAGTGGCTGCACCAGTCTACATTCCCACCAACAGTGTGCTAGGGTTCCCTTTTCTCTACAACTTTACCAGCACTTGTTATTTGTTTATTTGTTTATGATGGCCATTTTCACCAGTGTGAAGTGATATCTCATTGTGGCTTTAACTTGCATCTCTCTAATGGCTAGTGATGCTGAGCATCTTTTCATATGTCTCTGGGCCCTCTGTATGTCCACCTTGGAGAAGTGTCTATTCAGGTCCTTTGCCCATTTTTTAATTAGATTGTCTGTCTTCCTGTTGTAGAGCCATGTGAGTTCTTTATGTATTCTGGAGATCAAACCATTGTCCGAGGTATCATTGGCAAATATATTTTCCCATATGGTTGGTTCCAACTTCTGGAAACATATTTTTATCTAGAAACCTGATGGACATTGGTCTAATAGAGAAGTAACAACAACAACAAGGTGACATCATCTGCTGAGATGACAGGGCAAAAAAAAGACCAGGATCATAATTGACTGTCTTTATCAGAATTGAGCAAGTCCATACACCTGAAACTAATACAACATTCTATGTCAATTATATCTCATTAAAAAAGAAGAATTGGGCCATTCCTTCACATATTCCATTGGTGAGTCTAATGTATATCCTTTGGGAAAGTTATAACAAATCTTATTGAGGTATTCTTTTCTGTTAGGCCTATCAATATGAAGTGATTCTTCTCCACTTTCTCTAGAATAAAACAAGTTCAGATTTATATTCAATTTCAATAGATTTTAATTACACACTAAGCCATTATTTTACAAGGAAGAATTGAGAAAACCTTAAAGAAGTGGTGTGCCCTAATTACTTTTAGAATTATCTGCTTTGTGGAACACAACAAGAATTACAATGGAAATCAATACTCTGATTAGTCTCTTTTTAAGAGTATCTATTTTTATTAGAAAATTGCTTTTTCTGAGAGCAGTCACCTTCTTTAGACAATGAAGACCAACTATGTCCAATTGCTTTCAATTGTGGTCAAAGGTAGTCAACATTCTCTAATGACCTCAGAAAAGGTAGCTAAAGATGTACTGTGCATGAAGATGCGTAAGCAGACGTGAGCCACCACACATGGGTAAGTGTTTTATCTTTAACAGCTAAAGAGAATGTCAGAAGCCTCGTTTTGGGCCTAGAGAAGCATCCTGCCCCAGGCTTAAATGAGCACACAGCACACCATTTCAATTGCCGCGTGAGTGATGGCTCTAAGTGTGCCAGCTGACACCTTCACTAAACCAGCGTTCTTGCCAACAAGGCAATCTATAAATTCAGAAAAAAAGATTTTGCTAGCTGGGTGTTTATATCTATATTTGCTACCTGGGGAGAATAATAGCTTTATTTCAGAACAAGTTGTATAATTAGAGATATAGCCAAAATTTTGCAAAAGTAGCAGATGCTTTTGCTTTGTTTTGTTTTGTTTTTCAGGCATCCCAGCTATGTTTTTCTGGGTATTTTAATGTAAAGTGACTCTGGAAAGAAAGGGTTTTGCAAATTTATCTTTTTAAACTGTACCCATCCTCTGGGCTGAAGAATTCTTGCAATTTCTTCAGAAATGGGAACCTTGATTCATATTTCACTGGTATTTTTGAAGAGGCTGCAGCACCAAGGGGACATGTATCCACTTATCTTCATCGCCCTGGTAAGTAGGGAAGCCCCCTGGAGAAGGGGCAAGCATAGGCTGTCACTGAGAAGCCAGGGCCCAAGTTTCCCGTGAGGGCCATTCATCCTGTCGCTAACATGATGCCGTATTTAAACCACCCAGACAGAAATAGACCACGAGCTAGAAAAGCAGTGGGATGAAGTACAGAACTGGAGGTTGAAATATTTCAGCTCTGTCTGTGAAGATGACTGCCCAAATGTAAGTAACCTTGGTCAGGTTTGTTCACTGAAGCTGTGAAGAACTGGTCCACCTGTCCTGCCAATCATGTGAACAACAACTTTTTTAAATAGTGATGAACATGGACAAAGAAAATGCAGCAAATTAACCTGAAGCTGATGTATCGGGTTGGACTACCACTGATGACATTTGGATAGGAAGCAAAATATTGAATTAAAACACATTTGCCTTTTTAAAACGAGTGGTAAATTTTGAAACAAATGACCAACTTCAATTAATAATGATACGGGGACAGATGGAGAAGGTGAGAACTTTCTGTACCCTTGTCTCTCCTTATGGGGAGTTGGCCCTGGTGCTGTGGGACCAGCTCATTTGTCCTACTGTTTCTAGGTCTGAGATCTGATCGGAGTACATTTTACCTTCCCTGGAGTTTAATTTTTACTTCTTTGTTTTAATAAAACTTAAGTATTTCCATACATGATTCCTGGTATAGCCATTCACTTTGTAATTATACCACTAATTAGTGAGCATGTATTAAATGATGAATATGCTAAACAGATTATCTAATTAAATCTACTCAGAAATCCTAAAGGGTAGCTATTATTAGTCTCAACTAGAGATAAGGAAATTGAAGCCTAGAGACCTTTACCATTCAATTTTTTTAGGAAACTCCATGCTGTTTTCCATAGTGGCTGCACCAATTTATATTCCCACCACCAGTGCACAAGGGTTCTCTTTTCTCCACATTCTCACCAACTCTTACTTCCCGTGTGTTTGATAATAGTCACTCAAACAGGTGTGAGGTTTTAATTTGTGTTTCCCTGATGATTAGTGATGTTGAGCACCTTTTCATGTACCTGTTGTTCTTTTGTGTCCTTTCTTTAGATAAATGTCTTTTCAGACTTTCTGGCCATTCAGATTGTTTGGGGTTTTTTTTTTCTCTTTTTTGTTTGGATTTTTTTGCTATTGATCAGTATGGGTTCTTTACATATTTTGCATATTAACCCCTTGTCAGATATATGATTCTGCAAATATTTATGAATTGCAAATATTCAGTAGGTTACCTTTTCATTTTATTGATGATTTCTTTTTCTGTGCAAAAGAATCATTCTTTCTGTGTAACAATTTTTTATTTAAAAACAGTTTGTAGTAATGTTTGGTGATGATATATATCACCTTCATATATTTGGTCAATTTTGGCTTATGATCATAAAAAGTCTCTCATTTTGTTATTTCAGTGAGAAACATTTTTTGATTGCTGAAAAAAGTATATTGGGAAAATCTTGGAGAAATTAGCATAATATTTGGAAGGACATTAAGATGTTTGATCTGTAAATAAAAAAGGAGCAACATATTTTCAGTGGGATTTGAGAGTTCAAGGATAACTAGAGTTTACAGAGTTCTCTATCTACTACCTATTGGGTCAATTGTAAAACAAATTTAAGTCAGATAGTTGTTCCATTGAATTAATTAGATTTCCTCTCTCTCTCTAATTATTTTACAGCCTAGTAATTAAAAAACAATGTATGACACAGTTGTATCTGGACACTTTGCAAATATTACGTAATTAAAAATGGCAAGTAATTGTTTTGTAATGCTTTCCATAATGCCAACCATTCACGTACTATGTGAAGAGCAAGAGTAAAATAGCAGGTGTGATATGCGGTGGACTTATTTCAACTTTTCCATCAACTCACACTTTTGAACATTATTGGTCTCGGGTTTTTCCCCAGTACTGGGATTTCAGACCCAAACTTAGTGAGTCCTTGCTGCAGTTGCTCATTTGTTCCCTGTGCCTGTTACAGCATGACTTGACCATTGTTTAAATGCATTTGTGACTCCAGAAACTGAGGGCAAGGAAAAAAAAAAGAGGAAACGAGAGTGTGTTAAGCAAGAATTCTCTGTTTTACAATAAAAGAGGCCATTGAATGACAAAGCTGATTATGAAACAAACCGCATCAGCGTCTGAAAATTCCACCAGAGAATAAAGCATGATGGGAATTTTCAAGTCAATTCTAACTTCTTTTCTGCCTGCAGGAGTTCTCTATTAAAAGCAATATATTAACTCATTTTTAATTTCTGGCAAGATTTCAAAAAAAGTATTTTAATATGCTATATTTTATGGTATTTTATAGTCAATTTATGTTTTAGCAAGTTCATTCATTTGAAAATTATAATGGATTATCTCACACATTTACATTTTACAAACTAGATTTTTCCTCTTGAAGTATAGCTTGCTTAGATTTTTTAAAAAATACCGGTTTCTTTACTGGATGGTTCCATAAATATTCACAATGTATAATTTTGGGCCACACATTTATTATAAAGACCTTAGCCAACAATGGATCATGAATAATAATGATAACACACTTTGCTGGTTCTGCTTTAGGATTTTAATTAAAAGTCAGCACACAGCAGTAAGAAGGCAGCATATAGGTGATTTGTGAGTCACAACATGCCAATGTAAATTCAACTTGTATACAATTGTTTTATCATCCAAATATCTGAGTTTCACTGAATCCTGATAGGCAGTAGATTCCAGTGAAATTCCTTAGATAATGTATCTTGAATTGTTTTCTCAGCGGTAAATTGGAAATAACAACACCATCAACTAACTTTATTGCAAAAAGAAATGAAACCTAAACCTAATTATAATTGGTTGGGCATTCACCTAAGCACTTTCTGGAAATTCATATCTAGAGTAATATATACAGACCCAGTTTGATAATACTGCAGATAGTGTGATTTATTAAATTTCTATAAATCTCTGAAATATTTTCCTTTAAAAGTAATCTATAGCTATATCTGTACCCTCTTCCCCACTCCACCCATGCTGTAGGTGTGGTGCCTTCTCAGGCAATGAGATCTAGCCTCTCTAGCCAACACATTGGACTACACATGTATTCCTGGCTAAAGGGTATTAGTGCACCACATTGCAAAAGCTCCCCCGTCAAAGAGTACTCTACCTGGTTTTCCTAATATGAGTGGGTTCTAAAACATGTATTCTTTACTCTGTTATGGCTGTTCTTTCTACTATTTATTTTGTTATGGTGAAGAGTTTTAACCTGTAATATACGACAGAAAGAATGTAAGTGATACTTATATCCAAAAAAGGTGGTGAGGAAGGCGAGCAGACCACAAGGGTTCTTCAAGGAAATGACTTAGGAATCAGAGAGTAAAGCACGTACTAATTCTGAAGGTCCTTTAACCTTCAGAAACATTATGCCAAGCTTGAGGACCAACCAGCAAAAAGAGATCATTCATGTTGATTTGCCTGGAGAGCATCTCCTTGGGGCTGTCCTCTGAAGAACCCACAGAGAAGTGACCCTGCTGTTTCTACAAATTCATCCCCTGAATTAAACCAGGTGTGTTATATCCACAAGTTTTCTGGAAACATGTTCTCCTTTGGAAAGTAATTTAAAAGGTGCAGCTTTTTAATGGGACCAAAGGTGTTCAAGAAACTCTCTGATCTAATGAACAAAACAAACTGATGAGCAAAATAGGACTAAAAGCGTGGATACAGGGAGTAGAATGACAAATCTCAGAGGCAGGGGTGTGGGGGAGACTGGAAGAGGTTAGCCAGAGAACGTATATGCATACATGCATAGACCATGGACACAGACAACAATGTGGTGGGGGCCGGGGGAGGGGGGGGAGTGGGAGCTGGGTGGAGGCGGGCAAATGGGGCAGGTGGCAAATAGAGGACATGCGTAATAGTGTCAACAATAAAAACAAAACTTTAACAAAAAGAAACTGTCTCAATCATGAGGCACATTACAGAGAGAAGAGACGATCCATATATGGGAAAGAGTAACAAGGGTGAAAGTGTGCTGAGAGAGAAAATAATTAACAAGCTGATCTAAGTTTAAATCTCAAGCCTATCCAAGCACACTTAATACAAAATGTAAGCCACTTCCAAAGGAGGGAGTGAGAGGCTGAGAAGACAGTGGGTAAATCAGTCCATAATGGTAAATACATATAGTACATGGTTAGTAAATGAATTCGCAGATAGTTCATATCACCCAAGTAAAATTAGCCTCTAACTAGAAAATGAAGGTCAGTCTTGTTTTCCAGATGGTAGACAAAATGTTATGAAAATTGTTCCAGCAGGAAGATTCGACAGCAAGTATACACCTTACCATTTTTGATATTAAGTAAATAAAGATAATTCTAAGATATCATAGTGATGTTATATATATATTCAAAAGAGAAGTTTTATTGCAGCTACTTACTTAAGGGAAAATTTTATGAAAAACTGTGTAAAGAATCTTTTTTCCAAATTGTTAACCCTGATAGGTCTTTTTTTAGATCCACTTTGTGCAAACTGGCTCTATGGCAATCAAACTGACTTCTAGAAAATATATTTTGCTTCCAAAATTTGGACCTGCCTCCGCAACATTTAATTTTCGTATTTTCTACAAACATTTTCACCTTCTCGTTTCTATATTTCACAGATTAGGAGAGACAATATGTAACTCTTCCATACTCCTCTTCCCTACCCTCATCTTTCCTATACAAACATGTATTTTGGGGAGAGGGAAATTAAATAAAAGAATATCGTCTTTACAGCAAATAGATCAGAAAGGTTAATCTCTGTCAGCCATTCTACTACCTGCTCCTGCTGAGTCCTCAGAGGTTGACGGGCTGGGGTTGTGGGGGCTGAGGCAGGAGCGATGGGAGGGCCCTGGACTTGACACACTCATTCTATTGTGTAAGCAGTGACCGGGCTCACTGGCCATGCTGGAGATACCTCCTCAGTCAGTGAGGTGCGGCCCCACTATTTGAAACTTTCGTTCTAAAGACAGGAAAGCTAACACATAAACAAATAATAGTAAAATTGGAAATGTTATGACAGAAACAAATGAGGGCAGAAAGACAATAATGGTGTTGTGTATATTGGGGGCAGAGAGCCACTTTAGATAGAATACTCAAAGCCAAATGAGGAGGAGTTGGCTGTGGAAAATCAGGGAAGCGTTTACTGGGGGAAAATAACCAGCACAACCTGCCCTGGGGTGGAAAGAGTCTGAGTAGCAACAAAGGCTTTGAGCAGACACCCCCAGTACTGGCTCCCCACTGCAAAGGTAGGTGTGGCTGACTTACAGAGAATGGACTGCAGGACACCAAGAGAAAATGGGGAGGAGCTATTGCAGGAGTTTTGGTTAAAGAATCAGGCAGCTGGGACTAAAATAGGGCAGAGGAGATGGAGAGAAGTGAAGATATATAGCTTGTTGATGGAGTAGGTGTGGGGATGCAAGAAAAGGGAAGAATCAACAATGACTCCCAGGTTCCAACCCTGAGCATTTGGGTGGCCAGTGGTAGCTTGCACTGACATGAATAAGACCAGAGACTGGAAATCAGATTTCGGGGGAAGGATAGGGTGATTCTGACCAAGAGTTCCATTTAATGCTCTTTTAATGGACTAACGCTGGATGATGGCATCAGAAGTAGCAATAAAAAATGCACCTACAAGTAACCTCATCATTGACCCTATTTGACCCATTTAATATCTGCTTTATAAAATGAAGAGATTACAAAGCTAAATACTGTAATTATCCCTCTCAACCTGGTGTATCAGTAACTGTGTGAGAGCTACGAGTCTCACTTAATGCAAAACACATTTTGAACTTCTTAGAAGAAAGTAGTGAACATGTGTGGACGGCTCATTAATTTAGTATACAGGAATGTGTTGTTCCACGCAGTAGTGCTAAAAATAGGAGTAGAGATCTAAAAATAGTAGCACAGTTTCCTCCCCATAAAATGCTTTCTCTAACAGATTAACAAGTGGCATTGCTCTTGTTCATAAATCCTGGCCTACTTTAAGAGCCTGTGAGCATCAAAACAAACTCACGATACGGGAAGGTATCACTGACTTATTTGGAATAAAGTCTGTTATATTTAGAGATGACATTGTCCCCATTTTCCTTGGACTTCTGTGCTATTGGAGGAGACTCCTACAGGTTACATATGGATTTACTTAAAGTTCTGAACTAGAGGAAAAATTACTAATTGTACAAGATTACTCATAGAAAGCTAACTATGGCTCTTTGTGCCGTATCGGTTGTTTCATTTTCCTGAAATTTCAATGTTTTATATGAAATAGTATATAGAGTAACAGTTATTAGAGTAACAGTATATAGAGTAACATCTTTTCAGGAGTTCATTGTCCCTTATTGCATATATTAGTCGATTGTCAAAGATCTGAAGTGTTGAGAATATAGTTCATTACTGAATATCTTTAGAGAATGAGGCTTCCCAGTCAGGTCAATTTGAAAGAATACACTAAAGGCATGTGTATCGGTGTCAGAAACTGTGCTAGGGCTCAGGAGATAGAGTGAAGGTAGCATCATGTTTTCATAAACTGCCTCCAACGCCCACTTCTATTTTTTTAATGGTAGCTAATATTTTTGAGCACTTAGTGTGGTCTAGTGTTTAAAGTAGTTTCAAGAATAACTCAGAGCCAGTTATTTTGCATACAAATTGTCCCACATGTGAGGAATAGGGTGACCAACTTGCCCCAGTTTGCCTGGGAAAGCCTCAGTTATTTATTTATTTTTTTTGATTGAAATGAAACTCATATAACAAAAAATTATCCTTTTTAAGGCATACAATTCAGTGGCATTTTATACATTTATAATGTTGTGCAATCACAACCTCTATCTAATTTTAAAACATTTTATAACCCCAAAGGAACTCTCTAAGTAGTAGTAGCTCTCTCTCTTCCCACCACTCCCAGCCAGCTAGCAACCACCAATTTACCTTCAGTCTCCATGGGTTTACCTATTCCTGACATTTTACATAAATGGAATTATATAATATATGGCCTGTTGTGTCTGGCTTCTTTGACTTGCATAACGTTCCTGAGGTTCGTAGACATTGTGGCATGTATCAATACTCCATTCCTTATTTTGGCTGAGTAATTCCATTGTACATACATCTCACATTTGTTTATTCATTGTCAGTAGGTGGACATTTGAGTTGTTTCCGTTTAGCTATTGTAAATAGTGCTTCTATAAACATTCATGTACAAGTATATGAGTACCTGTTCTAAATCCTCTGGGATATTTACCCAGAAGTGGAATTGATGGATCATATATCAATTCTATGTTTAACTTCTTGAGGAATTACAAACTGTTTTCCACAGGGGCCACACCCTTTTACATTGCCATCAGTAATGCAAGAGTGTTCGGATTTCCCCACATCTTTGTAAACACTTGTTATTCTTCATTTATGTGGTTTTTTTACAGAAAGTACAGCCATCCTATTGGTTGTGAAATGATATCTTTTGTGATTTGGGTTTTATTTCCCTAGTTTCTAATGATGTTGAGCATCTTTTCAGGTGTTTGTTGGCCATTTGTCTCTCTTCTTTGGAGAAATGTTTATTTAAGTGCTTTGTACATGTTTTAATTGGATTTTTTGGTCTTTCATTGTTGGATTGTAAGAAGTTTATGTATTTTGAATATTAGAGCTTTATCTGACATAAGATTTGCAAATATATTTCTCCTATTGTATAGATTGTCTCATCACTTTCTTGATAATGTCCTTTGATAAACAAAAGTTTTAAATTTTGATGAAGCAAATATATCTATTTTTTCTTTTGCTGCTTTTGATATAATATCTAGTAATACATTGCCAAATCCTAGATCACAAAGATTTGGGCTTATATTTTCTTCTAAGAGTTTTATAGTTCTAATTCATCTATTAAGTAGTGGTTTTATTTTGCATTAACTTTTGTGTCTGGTGTGAGGCAGGGCTGTATATCCAGTTGTCCCAGTACCACTTCTTGAAGAGTCCCATCTTTCCCCCACTTAATTGTCTTGGCTCTCTTGTCAAAATTAATTGGCCATAGATGTATAGATTTATTTCCAGACTCTCAATCCCACTCCATTGGTCTATATGTCTATTCTTATACCAGGACTCAGATTCTCACTTCTTGAAGTATAGGTACATAAAAGCAGTGACAAGTTCATATCAAAAATACACAAAAATTTAAAACATGCACACAGTTCTTACCACTGAGAGACCCATAGTCTAAATCAGGGATGCCAGACCTCCTGAAGTCATACAAAATATTTTTGTGAATGTAGAGATCATGTTTTTTAAGGAGAATTATCCATAGTTTTGCTTACATCCCCAAAAATGTATGTGACACAAAGGGGTAAACATTTATTAAGAGAAGAGCTGTTCTCAATGCTCAGTATACAAGTATCCTGACAAGCTGTTAAAACTAATGACCCTTGGGACTCATATCTAGAGGTTCTGATTCAATCAGATAAGAGTGGAGCCCATGTATTATGGGTTAGTATGGGTTTATATATATATTTTATATACTTTATTGATTATGGTATTACAGTTGTCCCATTTCTCCCCCATCAGTCCCCTCCACCCTGTACCCTGCTGCTGGGTTAATGTTTTTTAAAGCTCCCAGTTTATTTTAATTTGTGGCCAGTGTTGAGGACCCTTGGTCTAAAAGGAGAGTCATCATTATCATACAATAGTATCATCTATTATATATTGTATAAATAATTGCAATATAGTGTGATAAATGCCAAATACAGAAATTTTTAATAACTAATCTTTTTCCTTATCACCAATTATAATCTGGATATTTCTGACATTTCATAATGACTTAGAGAAAATTTAAGAGAATTTTTAACTGTAGTCCCTGTATCTTCTTTATTGGCTCTATTGGCTTACGAAAAATAAACTTGGTACTGAGCCCAATTTGACCACAACCTTATGAGAAACCCTGAGTCTAGGTCACCAGTGCGCTGCTCCTGGCCCTCAGAAACTGAGTAAGATAACAGATATTTGTTATTTCTAGTGACAAAGTTCTGGAGTTTTTTGTTATGCAGCAAAAGATAGCAACACAAATGGTAAGTAACTATCCAATCATGATTAAAAATAAGTATCATCTCCAAGGGTGCTCTCTGTGCAGAAGAAAGGCAGTGCTTGGCCCTGGGGTTAGGAACTCGGATTCCCTTTGAGCCCTGTCACTTGTTCAGGGAAATGAGAATAACAATGCTTGTGTCCTTGGCCAGAATTGCATCACAAGTCCATACCTAAAGCAACAGTGACTCATCCCACTTGGCTCAAGCTGAGGCTGTTGATAAAGTGCATGACCGGATAGAGGAAAGTGGATACATATACAACACTAGAGTCTATTTGGGGAAAAGTTACATGCTTTTGAGTGATCAACAGAAACCATCTCCCAGCATCACACACTAACACAATGACCTTAAACAAACAACCTATCTAAGCCTCCCAGAACAGAAACAGCTGGAGATTTGAGAGTTTGCAGTGGGATAAGTAAATAAAAGAAAGATACATAAATTAAATTTAAAATTAGATCTAAAATATGCTGCATGCCAAAGACATATGATTTTGATGCAGCCTCCAAATGTATTCTGTGCATGTCATATAAAAATTAGACCAGAAGACTTGGCCATCCCTATCATAACCATCTATGGCAACAGCAGGAATGAATCACGATGTAAATGCGATGGTATGTACTATAGGAAATTAATAGTATCTAAAATATCATCTAATCAGAAAAAAAAGAAATATGTTTTTCAGAAGGTGAAATGCTGTCTGCTTAGTGCATTCAGGAGTAATGTAGAGGTTTAACTAGGATCTCTTTGGTTCCAATAGAGAACAATTTTCTTATGCCAGGAAATAGATGATTATATAAAAGATGGAGTAATAAATTTTTACTTTCAACAAATGAACAAATAGTGAAACAGCAGAGGACAGCTCCCTATAGACAGAATGGAAAGAAAATTATAGGAGAATTTTATTAAACGCTTTAAATCTTCAATTTTTATAGATACGTAAGTTTGCTGAGTAAGTACTGGGAGCCCATATTTTTCAATAGCATATTTTTCTGCAACACAAATGGTTTTCAAACAATCTTTTCTCCTAAGCTAGTGAAGACACACTAGCCCCTGTGTATCACCAGCATTATACGATATAATATGGGTTGAAACCACAACAACAGCAGTAACACTGATGGGCTTTATACAAATAGTGAAAAAGGGATCATTCTGGAGAGTATTACTTTACATCTTCTCTCAGGTATTTAGTAGCTCCGCACAGGCAATGTACCATGGAAACAAGAGTCAGTTTTAACCTCTCTACCAGATCCTGGCTTGAATATTCAAATTACTGTTCACACTTGGATTCATGTAAAATGTTGTGGGGTGAGGAGTTGTGAGGAACACAACATATGTAGATGAGATCTTGCCAGTATTGAAGTATCACAGTGTGAGATTATGGAAGTTATTAATTCTAAGTTCTAAATATGTTTTCTTGCCAGGCAAGACTTGAATGATGTACTTAGGCTAGTTTCAGATAAACTCTTTATTAAAAGACTACCACGTTTCTATTATGTAATATATCCTGATTGTTTCTCTCTATATGTAGATAAACATATAGCTATTTTATTTTATTTTTAGTTGTAAGACTGCTAGAGTTAGAATCTTAGACCCACCACCCACTGGTTACTTAACCACTTCATGCCTCAGTTTCCTTGCCTGTGCACATTTGTTTGACCTCTGCAAAATGAGTATAAAATTTTCTACTTTATATCTCTAGTTGCTGTGTAGATTGAATGAGTTAATACATGTAAAACATTCAGAATAATACCAGGCATAAATATTAACCAAATTTCTAAGAAAAAAGTAACATGTATGTTTTTCCTCACCTCTAACATTTTTTCTGCAAAAGATTTTTTTGTTGTTTTTCTTTGTTTTTAAAGACTTAGCTACTGTGGTTTCTTTTTTTTTTTTTTTTTTACACTTTATTTATTTTTAGAGAGAGGAAGGGAAGGAGAAAGAGAAGGAGAGAAACATCAATGTGTGGTTGCCTCTTGCGCACCCCTTACTGGGGACATGACCTGCAACCTAGACTTGTGCTCTGACTGGGAATCGAACTGGTGACCCTTTAGTTCACACACATTCAATCCACTGAGTTATACCAACCAGGGCATGTGGTTTCTAATCTTGACATGACCAGTTTCTTAACCTGGACATGAGAAGTTTGTGGGTTTATGAGGTTCTGATTATTTCATACACAGGCCTCTGTATTACACTCTAACTTATTATCACATTGACTCAGAATCACTGCCATCCAACTTCTCTGGCTACTTCTACAGAATGCCTTAGTTTTCCGTGTCCAGCTCACAGGAAACAGATGTTAAAGTGAAAAAATAACACCATAACAATTTCCTCTAATTAGCACCTTTGTGAGTAAACTGAACAAGAAGACTAAACCATCCTAGAAACTAAATTACCCTCTCATCTGTGGGCGAACCTTCCAGCTCAGCAGGATGAGTCACCAGTGAGCAGAGATAACTCCTCTGTGCCTCTTCAGTGAGTAAATGGGGCCTTCAGTCTTCCAGGCCATAAATCTGGCCTTTTTAAAGAGCACTTTAATCATTCTTTGTGTTTAAAAAGTCAATGTTTTCAAATTGTGTTTCTTCTTCTCTTCTCCTCTTCCCCTTCATAAACACTGAGATAACTGTTACTTTTTCACACTAGGACTGCCTCAGCAATTCCACTATTTTTTGTGAGCTCCTACCAGTAATGGCATAAAAATATTACCCAAGTAAGAGGCTAACAAGGTAACCTCTAGGGTAAAATAGAAAGGGAGATGAAGAAAAAAGAGAAAATCTTGTTTTATCATAAAAGATCCTAGCCAAGATCAATGGATACCAAATGATGATTTTTGCTGTCATAACATGAAATCCAACAGTCATCTGAGAATGTTTTTTCCTGACTTAACATTCAGCATCCCTTCCCTGATAAGATTAATTTTAATACCATGAGAACAAGCTCCAGCAACTCAGCTACTTCATTTGCACACTGTAATTTCTCTATGATTCAGTTCCACAGCAATTTGAAGCCCAGGAGCCCAAAATAAATGCATCATTATCACCAAATTGCGGCATTTTCTCGCTTTGTAAAAGTGAATTTATTCTTGAATTAAATGTATTCTGATGCAACTTGAAATGTACAGCCACTATCACAGAGTCTGAGGATGGGAAGGAAACTTAAGAAGAGCTCTGGTCGAAGCCACACCCCTTTTAGAATCCATCAGGGCCAGGGTTTCAAACCCAGCTTTAGAATTATGCAAGGGAAAAAATTTATATCACATCTCCAAATAGTAATAAAACGTATTTCCGTAAACCACTCTTGAAAACCTTTCATTTCATAGTCATCTTCCATGAAGGGAATTTCTCAGGTCATCGGACTACCAATATTTTTGCAGAATTTTATACAAGTGTTAAGAAGAAATTCTTCATGAGTTCACTGTCTTTACTTAGCCTCCTTCTTATTTCTCTTTCCATTAGTGCATTTTAACAAATGATAAAATCTTCACTAAAAATTCTTTATTTTGAGTTAAGGGTTTCATCTTCAAACTGCCTTTACAATGATCGTACACAATGTTGTTCTCTACTGTGTCCTGTTATACAAGGCCTAGTCTCTGATGTAAAACAAATAAACAAAGAAACAAAAAGCAACCCTCATATACAGACGCACATGAGTGATTGGTCCACAGTCTTGGGTAGCTGAAATATTTTTGCTAAGGGAATACTAACCAAATGAACCCTTTTAGGAATTAAGTACAAATGCAAGTTTATGAAAGTTTATTACTTTTTGTAGCTTATAAGATGAACATTCCATTTCCAAAAGGGCTCATAAACGTTTTTCTTTTATGAAGAATGTTTATCTTCCTGGGTTTCTTTCATATGTTCCTAAAGAGCAATATGGTTTTGCTTAGTAGCAATTTATTAATACGCACTATCTACCAGATACTGCTCAAGGACAGGGATATAAAGTTGAGTGAAACCATGTCCACCCCTGGTGCAGGCTGCGGCCTGGCAGGAACCACCAACACACACCACTTCATTTCCCGAAAAGTACTGTGAGCGGTCTCCACCGCGGTGTGGAAGGCCAGAGAAACATGAAGTCAGGGGAGATTTCCCGGGAAGAGTTTCTGTAATTAACCAAATTCCTAACTTCATTGTTAAGGAAATAGTGTATGTAAAGAATTTTTTCATCTGCTGTGTTTATGGCAGAGAATCTGGGAGGACGTTTATTGGAGGGATTGGATGTGGGAAGGAGGCAAAGTGTTATTCACGGTGTCAGTGACGACGGGAACAGAGTTCCTGTGAAAGTGCTCCCCGGAGCTGGTGAACATCACAGCGCTGCTTCTAAGATTCTGGCACCAATTCCAGCTCTGACACCAATTCCAATGTGTCGATAGTTTCCCCACACCAGGTAATTCTCAGCTGGGTGTCCTACAATCCAATTCAATTTGACACTCCCTACCTGGAGGCAGCGTCAGATTCCACAGTCCCTCAAACCTACCCCCTACACACTTTTAATATGCCAATGGCGGGTCCAGGTTGTCACCTGTGCTTCTGACCGACTGGCTGTAGATCAGAGATTCCCGCACCCCTCTCCTTGGTTTCAATCAATTTACCAGGGAAGCTCATAGAGCTCAGAGAGACATTTAATTAAGCTTACTGGTTTATTACAATAGGATATAATGACAGCAGGCAGATGGAAGAGCTGCGTAGAGCAAGGTATGTGGAAAACGGTGCAGAGTTTTCACGCTCTCTCTGGGTGCACCCCTCTCTCCCCAGTCTCCACATGTCCGGCAACATGAATGCTGTCTAAACCCTGTCCTTTTGGGGTTTTATGGAGGCTTCATCAGATAGACACAATCGATTAAATCAGTGACTATTAGTGATTGTTTTCACCTTTCAGGAGAAACTGAAAGTTCCAGCCCTCCAACCACACACTCAGTTCCCCTGACAACCAGCCCCTCCATCCTTAGGTCCTTTCCCAAAGTCTCCTTATTAACGCAAACTCAGGTGTGATTGAAAGGGGTCTGTTATGAATATCCAGACACGTTTATCCCTCCTTTCACTTAGGAAATTCCAAGGGTTTTACAAACTCTGTGCCAGAAATGGGGACAAAGATCAAATATATATTTCTTATAAATCACAGGATCAAGTCCACCCTTCGTCTTCAAACACAAATCTCTAACAGTAAAACAATCATTAAGGTCAGCAGACACCAGCACATCACTACAGCCCCATCCAGTCGTTAGTAACTGTCCGGCCCGTCACCAGCACATCGCATGACAATGATTTCCAGGAGAGGCCACTGATGTTTGCCGGCTTTCCTTCCATCTTGTCAGGTTCCCAAGGCAGGAGTGGTGTTAATAATATATGGCCTTTCGAGGCAGCTGATAAACTGAGCAAAAGGACAGTATCATCGCCTTCTCTGAGCCTCTTTCTGGGTTGTTAATGTGTATTGGATTTCCCTTGTTACATAGCCCATTTATTCATCCTTTTACCCAGAGCCATTATATTTCCTTCTCTCCATTTATACCCGAACGTTGCCAACTTTGGAAGGAACATCAGATTGGCCACTGTGCTGGTCCAGATTTCTAGGAGCAATACAAGTCTACAGGTGCCTCCCCCTCAGTCCACTCCTAATCAGATAGGCAAGGCTATGAATGCAGAAGTAGTGTGCTGTCTTTACCCCCAGGCAATAGAGATGCATTCACTCTCAATCTCAATTTTGCCAGATGTGGCGAAGGTGCAGCCTGCCCAACCAGGCTCTTAAGAATTCAACAATGTTAAAAATATAGTTACAGTGTCTTGTTTAGGAATCATCCTTGCTTCCAGTGCTTTAAGTTGCTCCCTGGTCCCATGACCACTGCACCGACTCTGCTTTTTTCCTCAAACTAGCTGTATATTATTCTCACTTGGAGAGCTTGAAATGGACAAATGTGCATCTAAAGACACACCTCCAGAGAAGAGAGGCTAGATGGGCATCCCTGGATCTATTTTTAATACAAGAACCCCAGATGATTTATTTCACAATAGATTTCCCTCTTCCCCCTAGGTGGGCCAATATTTGGGAATCAATTTCTAAAGCAATGACTTTCAAATTGTCATACATTTAAGAATAGGTGGGGTCTCTGGCTCTGTGTTTGGAGCCATTTTCCTGTGAGAATCTGATATCCACCTAATGAGAGAAACCCTGATTAAGACAGAATATTATTGACGGGTGTCATCCACATGTTGTATAAAGAACTGGAGTTTCTTGATAAAGCAATAATACCAACGTATCTATTGCAAGTTTTAAAATACAGCAGACAGCGTCAGTGCCCACCCTCTCTTCTTAGCTTTTCAATGTGTTTGGGCCTCGTCTAGCTGCCAATATTTGCATCTCTTGTTGGAGGATGTTTCCAAGAAATGAAGGTCAATACTCCCACATACCTAGCAAAATGGAAGGGCCATGAGCAACCTCAGAAGCACCCCTTAACCAGTGACACCCTTGCCTCTCCAGCAGAGTAATTCTGAAGCATGTGTTTCCGCTGTTTCCTAGGGTTTACCCACAAGTCTGAGCTCTAGTCACTCATTCTGGTAGTTGGCTAACAAGGCACCTTTTATTGGTCACCTTTTCTTCTCTGTACCAGTTGCTATTTCCCTGTCATTCCCTGCACCTCCTGAACTGCATCAAATCCTCATTGCAGGGTGTGCTTCCAAGGAACCAAATCAAGAGGACATGGTCCATTAAGTACAATGGTATCCTCAAGTTCAAATAGTATTTTATAAATATCCAAAAAATGAATAAAATAATAGGCCAATTAACAACTATGTTTTATAAGACATACTAGAAAATAGACATTTGATCAACTGCATAATTTTGGCCCCGGAAGCACAATATGGTTTGAACTTGAAGGAAAACCACAGTTAGGGCTGTCATCAAGGAAGGACATGCCAGTCATCATTCTAGGTTCAAGGTCAGAGAATGGTACAGATGGCCAGGGAGGTGTCAGGTAGACACCTGAAGTTGCTACTTCTCCAGCTGACTCTGATCAGAGCAGTGTAACTAATAAATCATGACACACTGATGTGCTGGAGCTGACTTAGACCAGCTCATGAGAGCCTGAGAGCTGTCAATTTCAGGAATCTTGGAATCCAGATTATTTCATATTATAGCTTGAAATAGGCCATGGTGGGAGTGTTTACACCAGGGAACTAGGCAAAGACTATAAATCAGACTTCCTCCTTCTCCCAAGAGCCATTTATCAACACACACTGAATCATGACATTGTCATTAATTACCTATTCTCTTAATTAATCAACCTCACTGTAACAAAAAGGCCACAGACTGTGAGTAGGTCGAGACTCCCTCCCCTGTTGCCTTGTAAAACTGTTCTGTTTTTAAAAGATGGAGGAAGACATTGCCTAGATAGGTGGTCTTTGCAAATCCTCGGCGTTTACATATGCAAACAGTCCTAAGGGACTCAGTTTCCAGATCTTCAACTTCAATATGTGCTCTTTACAAAAATCGATTTGCCTGAAAACAAGGTTATGTTTACACAGTCCTTCTCCCATTTTACAGAAGAAAGGCATACCTTCATACACACACACCAAATCTTACTGCTGGGCATCGCCCTAAGATGGAAAGTCTCCAAGGCCCTGACAAAGGCAGAGAGGGAAAGACTGGTTTGGGAGAAGACTCCACTCATTTATCAAGGCATCTTAAACAAACAGGGATGCTTAGCTTCCCCTGTCTTATATACGTATCTGTTAAGGTGAAGTTTGCATTAAAAAGGAAGGTATTTTAGCCCATTTTGTAATTTTTCTAAATTCAGAACCATCAAGGAAATATAGAACAGAGACACTGATTATTTTCATTATAACCAGAGTGCTTCATAGGACCATCAAAAAATTTAAGACACTTTGGAAAACCCCATGACTGTAAATTATACTTGCCATCTTTGCTATTCACTGTGTTTTGTTTTATATGCTAATTAAAATGTATTTAATTGAATCACATGAAATATTTATACAATTACAGACAATCCTCATTTCATTTTGCAAGATGTGCAATATTTTTTACCTCCTAATAACAAAAATAAATTTACTTAAACTTATAATTAAAACAAATTTAGATGTCAAATTTAAAAATACTGAAAAGTGCAGTTTTCTAAAAAAAAAAAAAAGAAGAAAGAAAGAAAGAAAAAGAAAATCATAGGAACCAAGAAGTTTACTACTAAGGTCTGCGGTTACTCTCATACTCCTTACCATTATCCTGGAGAGTGCAGCCTCTTCAGAGGTGGGTTGGACGGGGTCAAATAAACACCCTTCCAGAATTCCCAAAAGTAAAGAAGAGAACAAACAAAAAAGAATCCCTTTGAAAAATTTAGTCTATCACTGAAAATGTTTCATGAGAATTGTTATTTAGCAGAGAAAGTATCCTCATTGATGTGTGAAATAAATAATGTTATGGAAAGGAAACCTAGAAAATAATAGTTTTAAATAGAGTGATATTTTTAAAAGTGATATATTAAGAAGATTGCTGAGCAGGAAGAAAACCTCTGATATCTATAGCCAATAATACATGGGACTGCTTTACTTTTTCAAGTGTAGCGAAAGGTGGCTTTTTTTAGGTGATCTAAGTGTGTCTGATGTAAGCTCCCCTATGGTGTCATACCAGATAGTAAATGCCTATGTTATTAACAGTATCAAAGCAATCAATGTGTTCCTGACACAGGCTAAACCTGGGTATTTATGAGGCACCTGCACAGACTTTAAGAGTTCATGTTGCCAGAACACGTAATATTGTTTTTTCTAAAAGCATCCACTAAAAACAACACACTTTTCCCTCTTTATTAGGAATTCCAAAAGTTATGGTCTCCTACAAAATCAAAATCATGTGAGAGTAAAATTTATATTCTTCTAGAAAATTCCTCCCAGCATTCAAGACGATGTACTTGTGGCTTTTCAAACTGGTGGAAGCAGCCATCTATGTTGATTTTCCAATAAAAGTCTCGATTTAAAAGTAGCTAGTTTTGGCAACTTGATGTTACATTTAGCCAGGTTGGGAGTGAGGCAGAAAAAGTTTCCCTGATCAAAAACAGGAAAAAAATGTTAATTAAAAGTAGGCAATCTCAGTGGCAGCACTTTGTCCGAGTAACTACAGACATTGCCTTATATTTTGGACATATTTGGTTTTAAAAAAAATAACAAGAAACTCTTTCTGTTCAACTGTAAAGAATCTATTCCTATTCTGTTTTCCAGAAATGGGAGGAATCATCTATCCTGACAGCTCATCTACTTGTGTGCGTAGGGAAACTTATTTAAAAATTCTTTTCTCTTGCAAATGTGTTCAGTAGTATTGATTTAGCTGCTGCTTCTTACATTCAAGGCATGAAATTGAATGATTACTTATGTGCATGAAGGGAAATGAAAGACTTAGAAAATGATTCCTGTTAAAATACTCAAAAAGAAAAAAAAAAAAAAAAAGAAGGCCAAGGGGGCCACATTTCAGAGAGCAAAGGAAAGGGGATAAAAATGATGAAAGATTTTGATGATGAAAGGAATTATGCATGTTCAATCCAGAGGAAGTCACTTAAATGACAGCTACGAAAGGGAGAGGTTTTGCTTATTATGCAATGATTAGATCAAGTGTAGCACCCTCTCCACACAGGTGCCATCAATGGCAGCTCCTCCGGCCCATTACCAATGTGCCAGCAGCCCTCTGTACTTAGCAGATGCAGATAAAGAGCTGTGCTCTCTGCCTCCCTCCACCATCTATCTCCTTTCGTTTTCCCCTTCTCTCCCTCCCTTCTCGGTAGCACTCATCTGGCCCAGTGTGCTGTGTTCTTGCACTCCTGAGTCTGCCCAGTTACATCTGCCTCACTTGGTTGAGGAACCTCAATTTGCTCTGTGCATAAGCAAAAAACCTCTCGTTTCTTCTGATAAAGAACTGCCTCCAAATATTTCTGTTGACGCTGTCCTTTACCCCTTTGCTGATCACGGGTACCCCCCTTAAAACATTTCAGACACTTGTACTTCTTAGATGGTCTAATTGCATTTAATACCCAGTACCATTCATTTTAAAACTTCGGTGTTTCTGGATTCACATATTGTTCCTTTTCTCTCCTTAGCTCAGGCTGGGCTTATTCTATGAGAAAGTGACTGGTGGGGACAGGGTTCGAGGCTCTACCCTGCCTAGCAGGCCTCTCTTTCCCCTTCCAGGCACTGGCTCCTCTGGTGTTGGAGCCCTGAGAACATGAAGGAATGGGGCCAATGACTGGGCAAGGCTAGGATCCTCTCTGACCTAGAATAACCGGCTTCGTGGTTGTCTGTGTGTCAGGGGGGTCAGACACTGGTCTGGAAAATAGACTTCCCACTGCAAGGCTTCTGGAGATGGAGGAGGTCCCTGGCCAGACCACTCACCCACCTTCAGCTCCTGCCACTGGCCATTAGCCCCACAGCCCCTTGGTTCAGAGAACTCCTCTTCCCAAAAATGGCCTGGCCCCATCCAACTCAACTCTCAGGTCCTTGTCACCCTGGGCGGTTGGCACTTGCACAACCTGTTCCTCTAGCCTGTCTCTTTGCTGACGTTTCTCTGGGTCTCAGCAGCCACCAGCACTGAGCAGGTCCAACGGCCACCAATTTCAAAGAAGATATCCTTAGTTTCTGACTCTGTGTGGGCAGGGAGGGCAGAGAGATCAGGCACCCCTCCCCTCCCAACCCCCACTCCTACCCCTACAAACTTTATGGCAATTATTCTGGGATTTTCCTTCCTTGTCTTGGGAGATGATAATGTATTAATGAAGAAAGAATTAATTCTCTTCACAAGAATAGCACCCTTTTAAAAGCAGCATTTTATCTTCCAACTCCCCACCCCCTCCATGTTAAGTTGGATGGCTTCTGGGCGGTGGGGGGGGTGGGCAGAGGGGGCAGGCAGGGAAAGTGCTTAGGGATAGGGCCAGCTCTCAGCACTGGCACCTCTCACTATACCCTGGTGGGAGGCAGCTGGCCCACCTGGTGAGGCCACTCTTTGTGGAGAATGCGATGTGCCTTTAATCCCCCAGTAAAACAATAGGAAAACTCCCATTTCACAGCCTGTGATTTGTGGACTGGTCTGGATAAATCACTGAGGCAGCATCCTGACCTCCAGTCCACTTGAGAGTATCCTGGCCTTGCTCAGTCCTCCTGATGGACACTTGGCCCTGGTCAGGCAGCTCTCTGTCCTCGTCAATCCCAAACAATACCTGGTACATGGTACATTTCTTCTCATAATCACGAGATAAAGACCAAAAGCTCTCATTAACTCAGGTGCTCTAATAACACAAGAATATACAACAAAGAGAGTAAGGAGTAGAGACGGGAACAGAATGTCTGCTGATGGCTCAGCTCTTCCTTTCATTTTCCCAAGGACTTCCCCTCCCCCAGCCACAGCCTCCTGTGTATTCATTTTACCCTACCAATCAGAGTATCCCACAGTTACTCCCTACCGCTCCCCAGTCTGGAGGGAAAGAACATATTGGCTTCCCCTGTTTTATGGTTACTTCCATGCTTAGCTAAAAGACCTACGCTTTTCCCCAGATGACAGATTTCTTTCAGTTTCATTGGTTGTATTGGATTCCCTAAATCTTACCACCTTAAGGCAGAAGTCCACCGGCACAGTTTCGGCTGCATCATTCTAGGTTGAACCAGAGTTAAATGTGTAGAGCTACTATCCTCGCAGAAATTAAAATGTACATGTTAATGCAAAGCTAACCCATGGCAAGTTGCATGCAACTTCTCCAGGCCCTGTGCTTTGGTAACCACAGAAAACACTCATGCCTGGGCAGCAATGGAGAAGGTATCTATTGGAAGAAAAGCAATAGCTGAGTGGTTTGAAGGGAGGAAAAATGCCCAAATATTTATTTCACTTAACCAATCTGTAATTTCTAATGGTATCTCCAAGGAAAAGGTATAAGATGGCCCTCCCCTAAAACACATTCTCCAAAGGGTCAGTTTATGACTCCTTTTCCTACACTATTTATAATAACATTGTCCTTAGAGGTTTTATTACCAAGATTCTGTCTGTTTCAAAATGTGGACAGAGGAAGAAAAATGGGTGAAGAATATTTTTATATGTAAGTGGTTTCAAAACTGAAATACAGAGCTCTTATAAAGGAGCTTCTAAGTGGATGTGACTCCAGAATCTTTTTCAACTCTTTGAATTTACGAGTAACAAATTTATTTTCCTGTGGCCACAGATATACATTTGGAAATGAAAGTAAACTTCAAAACATGCTTCTTTTTTCTAAAAGATTTATGTCATAAATGACTCAGGGAGAAACAGAACAGCCTAGAAAATGCTTTGCAAGTTTCTTTCTTCTGTCTAAATATCACAAATACAATAGAACCCAATTTCTCATTATATTCTTATATACAAACACACTGAAGGTCTGTAGCTTTAATTTCTTAATTTTCCTGTCTTGATAACAAATTTAGATTGTTTTAAATCATTGTATCATGCTGTAATAATCACTAATTTGGTTTCCCGATGGCATAAAAGAATTAATCCATCTTTTCTCTATTCAACATAATAATTCCTTGGAAGTAGGTTTCTTTTCATAAGGATATTTAGAGAGAAAATAATAATCATATTGTCTGAGAATTTAAAGAACTTCAGGCAAGTCACTTTGCCTTTCTGAATTATAATGTCATCATTCATATAATGGGGATAATAACACTGTGTTATAACCAAAAGAATTGTTATAATAATGGTCATGGAAGACTTTATAAACAATAAAATCCAATATAGACATTAGTTACCTAAAAAATTCTGCTAAAGGATTATACAGGCTTCTGTACTTCTCCACATTGCCCTGTATTATAATTGAGAATGATTGGCGTCTATATGTGTATTTCTAAGTATATAATCATATACACAGATTGTCGTTTATTTATCAGGATGATTTCTAAACACTGCCCTTAAAGTGGTGCTGTATTTGAAAGTACTTGGAACATTTTTACTGACTTAACAGCCCTTCAGTCCTGCAACTCTTGTGCTGCTCAGCCTTTGCTAACTGGAAGCCAGAAGAAGCGAATTTTAAGCCACAGGAGCCATATCAGGAATCAACCAGTGTGCTCCAGGCACACAATGCTTTGCTTCCCCAGAGATGCGGGAAGGAGAAATGATACCACGCGCTGCCCACAGAGCCCTCACAGCTGCGGGGCACAGTGCTCCAGGCTTTCTGTACACCTCCCACTTAACTGACAGGACAGCCCTGTTGGGTTACTATCATTCTCCCCACTTTTAAAATGAGAAACTTCTTATATACTAACAAGAAAAGAGCAGGGGCTGGAACCATGACTGCTCCAACTTGGTTCTACCAAGACGGGGTTGGGCCCTTCCAAGGAGATTTAAGGGTATCGTCACACTAATTTGTCAGGCCCAAAGACAGGGCTTTGCTAGAGCTTTTGCCTCCTTGTTACACCTATGACTAGGGAAGGAAGAAGATAAAACATAAAGCAGACCATTTCTGTTCTAGATCAAGATTTTCAAAGGTTGGCTCAGGAGACACATCGCAATTTCAGTTCTAAAGGGCAGGCAGGCCGTTCTGATTTAGTTTGCCTAGCCTTTCCTTATCACTGAGACAAATCATGAGGACGGACGCAAGCAGCACATCCTCTCCCAAACAGAACCTTCGTCCATGTGCGCTAGCAGCTACTGCTGCATTCCCCAGTGACCTTTTGAAAATTCCCCTGGTATTACAGTGAAGGGTTTGGATTTTTTTCCATCCTCAACACCTCCATCTTTAATAGCATGCAACAGATTTTTGATTTTAGATCTTCTTCCAGTAAATAAAAAGAATTCCAAGGAGTGAGTGACAGTTGAGGAAAATACAAGCTTGTCTGGGTGATTTCACTGCACAGGGTAGCAAGTGAAGCTCACTTCAGCATTCACACAGCTAAATCCTGCACCAGCTGGTACCCAATTAGATGTAGCATCATTCATTTCAAGCCAACAGAGAGAAGCACACTGAGGCCTTATCATATTCTTGTGCCCAGCAAAGTAGAATGTATGCGATTGGACACATAATATAATATAAAGCCACAGGATCATGAAAATGGAGAATAAACACTTAGATGAGGTTTATTTATTCTATCACCCAGCCAGGAGTCCTATTTGCCCAGACATACAGATAACACATTTATCTCTTGCTGTGTGACAAATTGCTGCAAATTTACCAACTTTCAACAACACCCATTTGTTAACTCATAGTTCTGAAGGCTAGATGACTGGTGGTCTTGGCTGGATCCTCTTCTGAGGGTCCCACAAGGTCAAAGTCAAAGTGTCAGCTGGGCGAGCACTTATCTGGAGGCCCTGGGGAGGAATCTGCTCCCAAGTGCATTCTTGCTAGGGGACGAACACAGCTCCTTGCTGGCTGTCAGCCCAAGGCTGCTCTCAGGTTGCAGAGACAACCCACACTCCTCCTCACATGGCCCTTTCATCTCTAAGCCATCAATAGCACATGAAATCTTAGTGTCTTGACTCTCTGTGACTTCCTCTTCTGCCACTAGCAGGAGAACACGCTCTGCTTTTAATTGGGTTCACGTGATTAGATTTGATCCACCTGGAAGATCTTTTTAAAAGGTTAACACTATGCCATATAACACACCACTGTCACAGGTTTTAGGGACTATTAGGTATGGAATCTTGGGGGACAATTTTTAGAATTTTGCCTACCATATGCAGGAAGTAGAATTCACAAAAATATTGTGAGGCTTGCCTTATCTTTCTAAAGATAAAGATATTATTAAGTAGAGGCAAAAACAGTTGGAAATAATATTGAGAATCATGTCTAAATTTCAATACACGGAAATTGCATAGTTTAAAAGTTAGATGGAAATGGTGTCACATTAACACACCAAAGAAGAATCTTAAAGAAACCAATCATGTCCTTTGAAGAAAGTATTGTAGTAACCACACTTAAGCAACCAATTTTCCTTAGTACATCTTTTTGGAAAGCATGCTAACATATCCAACCTGGCCTTACAGAAACTAAGAGGCCATAGTTGTCCTGCTGACCCCACACCGCATTTGGCAGTTCCTGATACCCTCTCAGCCACTGTCTGGGATTAAGCCTTTATTCATTTTGCACACCCTCTCTGACCTGTTCCCCAGTTCCTGAGCCCTTAGCACAGCTCCTGTTTACCACCTTCTATCACCCGTCCCACACCCGTGGGATTAACTGCAGCAGCCCCTCCCTGACCACATCTGGCCACTTTGTAAGGGACTTGTCAGGAACTCCCTCTCTGTCAAGCTGGGGGGCGGGGGGCAATTTCTCATTGACCTCTCAGCATCTCACCACCTGCCAAGGAAACCTGCCCTCAGAGAATAACTGGTCCTTCCCTGGCTCAACTTGTAACTCTTTTGAATTTCCTTTGTTTGCCATCCAATATTTACATATTTTGTTCTTCCCTTTTTAAATGATAAAAACATGTCAGTATTTATTCTACTTAATCGCTTATTAAATGATTTGTGGCTCCTTTACATTTGGGTCAATATTATCTCTCTTAAATTATGCTCCCTTGCAAATGGGTAACAAGGTACAAGCAAATATGAAAATGCTTTGTGAAGTCTTTGCCCAGGGATGAGACAATCATGGGGTTGAGATGTTCTGGGTAGGTCTCCCCAGTTCAATGCCTGTATGTGGCCCAAAGCTAAAACATTTGAGATTAAGATAAGCTCGGGTTTGAAAATGGTAAACTGCCAACATTGTTGGAAGCTGAGAGGTTAATAGAAGTAAGAATTTTTAGATGTTTTTCCTGTATGACTGGAACAAAAGTTGTTCTTAGGTAGTCTGCTGGTAAGTACGGGCGCTGGCCCACCTCAGAGGCCAAATGTCAGCAAGTTATTTTGTGTGTGTGTGTGTTGGGGGGCGGGGGGGTGTTATTAAACAAGCATTTTATTTTGATTTTGTTAAATAATTAATATATACATGCAAGTAAAAGAGTCTTCTTCCTTGGTCAGTGCCTTCAATTCAGAAAAAGTGTTGCCCTATTTTGGCTTCTTATGCTGAAATGCAAGCATTATGAAATTCTACATTTTAAAAAATATTTTAATTTTTAAATTATAGCTTACATTTGTATTGGTATTTGTATTAGTTTCAGGTGTGCAGCACAGGGGCTAGACAATCACGTACTTTACAAAGCGATCCACGCAATATTTGAAGTGCCCGCTTGACCTCATACACAGTTATTACAATATTATTGACTATATTTCCTGTGCTGTACTTGACACTGGTGACTACCTCGTAACTGTCAATTTGTCCTTTTTATTCCTTCACCTTTTTTACCCAGTCCACACTTTTTGTAAAAATAGAGAGCTTTTAAAAAAGGTTCCCTATTTTTCTTGCTTCAAAAATAAATTTGGCAAATATAAATATAAGCATAATTTTGTTAATTTCTAAAATAAAGAATATTCTAAGTATTCTTAGCCACAGGATGAAACTCATCTTCAACCTCTTTTAAAATGTTTTACTTCTTTTTTCGTCTAGGTCATTAAGTAAATTATCTTTGACTCTAGATAACAAAAATTAAGCAAGATGACAGTTGAAGGCATCATTTCCTGATAATAATTACGAGATGATCACCATCAACTTGAGGAGCGGGTGTGAGGAAGCCCTCGGGGGTAGCAGTTAACGGTTTTCATGCACCGGTGATGTCGTTACCAGACCTCTGCCCTGGACTTCACCCTGTCAGGTCTTTTTCCCGCCTACTGGATTCAATATAAGGCTTTGTAGCCAAAATATTCAGAAACAGATGGCTCATTTCATTGCTGCAACACCACGCTTCGGGATGCTGAGGTGATCACTTCAGGCACAGAAAGCAGGGCAAATGCAGGAGCCGACATTTGACAGAATCTAACACGCTCAGGTGTCTCGAGTCACTGATGGAATAAAGAACTTTCCTCCCAAATTATTTTCAACTGACAACAGGAAACAGCCCCTCTTTTCTCTACATATGGTAATTAGTGCACAGACTTAGGCCTGGATCCTATTCCTCCTCGGACCCTGTTCAGCTTGACCATTTAGAATCTGTTCCTCAATTTTCTCTTAAGTGGGCATCATAATAGTACTCACCTTCTATGATTTTTATGGGGTCTAAATAACATGTGAAAAGGATTTAACCAGCCTTAGCTAAGTACTCGGTGAATGGTAACTTATTATTTTCTTTTCTTAGAATTTATATTTATTGATTTGAGAGAGAGAGAGAGATTTGTCATTCCACTGATTTATGCATTTGCCAGTTGCTTCCTTGCATGTGCCCTGACCAAGGATCAAACCCACAACCTTGGCGTAAGGGGACAAGGTTCCAACCAACTGAGCTACCCGGCCAGGACATTACTTTCTTCCCACTGCTTAATTAATTTCTTTTTGTATAAAAGAACAATACATAATAGCACATAAAACAAGATATACAACATAGCAAACCAACAGAAATATTTTGTTAAAATCCATAATTCAGAGAGGACATAGACTAAATGAGCCTAAAGCCAAGGTGCCATCGTGTCATTAGAGAATCAGGGTTCCTCCCACAGAGACAGGCCTGAGGACACAGAGTTATTCTTTTCACATTCGAGGTCTCTACAGCTAAGGGAGAATGTGACTTACTCCTAATCAAATCTGAAAGGCTGCCTTGATAAAAATTCTCACATTGCTCATTAGAATTGGCTCTAAATTTCATTTTTGAGTTATATCCATTTTTGAGAAAATATATGCATTTTGCCATGTCATGCAGGTACGTAGCTATAATTCGTGAAGACCCTGTTTCGTTTTGTTTTCCTGGATTGGCATATCCTAAGCTTTTCCCTAGAGGTCTGTATTTGTGCTGCTGTTTTCCAGTTTGTTTTGGCATCACCACTTTGCCACTTGGCATCTGACTCAACATAGTTTTATCACCACTATCTAAACAGCACTGCCCCATCTGAGTGTATTTCACAGCTGCCATCCTCTGCTCCATGCCTTTGCCTGGGTCTGTTCTCCCAACCCACTACCCATCCACCTGCTCCTAGAGAAGGTCACCAGGGAGTGACGGTGCACTGTGTAGATGAGGCTTTGTGTGTTTGTTTTTCGCCCAGTCACAATGCATAATGCAAGGACTGTATTTGGATACTGAGTCAAACAAGTAAAAAGCTAATTATTTAAAAATAAAAGATAAACATTCATGAAATAATCATAGAACTATATTGCATATTGGATGTTATTAAGAAATTATTAAATTTAGATGTATAATGGCAGTATACACACTTTTTATAATTCCTTATCTTTCAGCAATACACATTTGTTTTGTGTTTTTAAAAATAAATTTCTTTTCCAATTACAGTTGACATATAATAAGTCCGACAGACAAGAACAACTACCATATGATTTTACTTATATGTGGAATCTAAAAAAAAAAATAAATGACCAGACAAAACAAAAACAAACTCATAGATACAAAGAACAAATAGATGGTTGCCAAGTGGGAGGTGGTTGGGGATGAGTAAAACAGAAGAAAGGCATTAAGACACACAGATCACCAGTTATAAAAATTGTCAAGGGATGTAAAGTACAGCATAGGGAATGTGGTTGATAATAGTGTGTTAACTACGTGTGCTGTCAGATATGTGTTAGACTAACCAGGGTGATCGCTTTTGGAGATATTTATAAATGTCAGGTCACTAAGTTGTATGTCATATAGAGTTTTAAAATCCTGTTCTTCATTAGAGATTATCCACTGCATATCACTGGATTATAATTTCTTTTTTTCAAGATTCTTTCCAAACTGAAATCCAAGTTAATCAGATTTATGTTTTCAAAATATCCTCATAAGTTTCCACTCTTATGATGGTTAATTTAGGCTAGATTCATAGTTAATCATTGGGTGCCAGACTCTTTAACCTATTACTTTTAATTATTGTGATAACCCCATAAATTAATAAGTGTTATGATCCCCATGTTATAGATATTAAAAATGAGAATTGGGGAATTTAAGTAATTTCCCCAAGAGTCCCACAGTAAGTGTCTGCCTTTCCCACTAAGCCAACATGCCCAAGGGTACCCTTTGGAGAACAAAACAGTTGTTTTTAAACATTAGTATGCATAAAAGTTATCTGACATGCTTATTAAAAGTGAATCCCATAGAGTCCCTCCCCAGATTCCAGGCTCCCTCCCCCAGATTCCGATTCGGTGGATGGACCCAGGCTCTGCCTTTCAGCACGCTCTCTGGGAGAACCTGACGCAGGTCATCTGCCCAGCACACGCAGCTCCAGAGAAACACCTGCCTCTGTGTTCCCAGCTCCGAGTGAAGCACCCCATTTCCTGCATTTCCTCTCTGTAAAGTCATAAATAACCAAGTGCTGAGATCCACTTTTGCAACAAAACTTAAGTTCAGTGGGGTTTTCCAGACATCAGGTTTTTCTGGAGAGGCAGAATTCCAGCCTGGGGATCAACAGAACTAGTTCCTCTCTTTCCTTTACTGACTTCCTGTATGTCATTTGATAAAGTAATTTCACTTCACTGTATCTCATCTTTCTTCTCTGTAGATGGAATGTGAACATTCATGTCCACTACTCGCTGTAGAAAACCTCTAAAGGGGAAATCGTGACCAGCGCAGGAAATCTCCAGGCAGAGAACATGCTGTGAGACTTCAAGATTGAATTACTCTCTTGGGGAGTGTTGATTTTATCGCAGTTGCCATGTACTTTACAGAACGTGAGGGATAACACATTCAGCTGGCATTTGTGGGACTGTGGTGAAGTACCTTATAGTGCATAGATTTTGTGCTCTTGGAAAAGTTACTTTAAGTCTATGCACCTCATTTTCCTCATGTGTAAAATGTGAATAATAATATTATCAACCACACAAGGTACTGAATTCTGTCACTTTATGCCTTTCATAAAGGAGCTTTAACAAATTGTTCAGCCCAAATATTTTCATTCTTAGTAGCCTGGCTTCAAACTATTGGTGATATCAACATATTCATTCTTAAGTTCCTACTGTATGTTGTGATATATGAGGTTTTACAGTAAACGAACATGACACTGTCCCTGCTCTTAGGGAAATTAATCTCAAGTAGATGACACATTCTTGCATAATACCTGAGCATCTGGCTTTGGGAGAATTTTTACAATACATTGTTAAGTTGGAAAAGCCAGGTACATAAATGTGTGTATTGATGTGACCCTAGTTTTCTGAAATGATTTTAAAACACTGACCAACTCCTCCATAGTTTTGTATGCATACAGTACACATAAAATATGTGTATATGTAGTTTACTAAATATTTGTATACGTATGTATATACAGATACATATATAACATTAAGTTGTTTTGGAGAGAGAATAAAGAAAATAAACAAATAAAAAAGGAAGAGGACATGGAAAAAATAAGTAATAAGACAGTTTAGAAACATAGGGATGTCCATGACAAAAAAGAACGTATGTGATAAGACCCCCTTTAAATAAATTTCTGTGTGTATGAGTGTGTATATGAGATGCCTCAAAATACTGACCATGACTATCTCAAAATAGTGAACTTAAGTGATCATACTCTTACCACTTTTAAGTGAGAAAAGTGATATTCTTTAAAGAGCTCTTCTTAGTAATAATAAAATGCAGTAGAACAAAGATATTCTGAAAAGAAGGCAAAACTGCTTTTGTTACCCAAACTTAACAGAGTGCACAATGGGTTTATTTTGCCAGAAGAAACTCAGTTACTGAACTCTTCCTTTTCTCCTTTCTTTTCATTCTGTAAATGTTTTTAATTAGTACATCTTAAAAATTTTGGAAGACTCTAGTTTTTAAAAACTCCACAGTCTGGTTTTACTTATGTTTTTCCAACTCATTATTATTTCCTACAACTCAACATGTCCAAAATTAAATTCACTGTCTTCTTTTCTGCCTCAACTTGTCTTCCTGTCCTTTTTCAGTAGGAATGTCACCATCATCCTCCAAGTCACTCAAGCTAGATATCTGGAAACCACCCTGCATTCTTCCCTCTATTCACTGGCTCTTGCATCCAATGAGTTGATCATTTTTATAAACCAGAAATTTTAAAGCAGCATACTGCAAGAATTTTTAAAACATGCAGTACTATTTAGTCAGGAGCACTGACCTCTTTTCCCTTAGACTGTCAAAGAAAATGACAACAGACGACACAACAATAGTCACTTGATGTGAATGAATCAAAATTATACCTATTTTGTTTGTCAGATTTGCTGCAGAATTTTAGTAATTAGTTTATTGGTACCATGAGATGAAAAAGGGTGAAATCACAGCTCTAGACACTACATCCTAATATTGATCTCCCTCATCATGCTCCTACTTCTTCCTACCTTTCGTCCTCAGCGGTCTCACCTAAATTGCAGCAATTATCTCTGAGGCAGCACTCCTGTTTCCACTTTGAAATTGTGATCGGCCAGGAGAATGTCTCTAGACTTCTTTACATACTATGTGAACAGGTATGAGCCATCTGCCTAGCTTCACTTCCTTCCAGGAATCAGCCTCCCCCAAACCATACGGTCTTGGGGACTACCTGTGTTCTCATTCCCCCTACGTTTGAAGACTTGTTCAGGGATGGGCACATGATAACAGGAGGGACAAACATTCTATCCCACAACTTTTCTGCTAGAGTTAGAGGGGGGAAGACACCTCTTTCTTTTGGTGGGTCACAGATTAATTTAGCCTGCTCCTCTGTAAGACATTTCCTTGAAACTTTCTGAGAGACCACGTTCAATTAGTGCAGAGACACAGAGCAAGCCAGCTGCTTTGGTTGTCCTATAAGTGGGCATGGGTTATCCTTCAGCTTAACAACCAAGTCCAGTTCTAGAAAAGTAACCAGGTTAGTGGTGTTTTGTGATGATTTCTACTTCATGAACAATACAGTGGTTCCAAAAAAGGGGAGCTATTAATTCCAACTACTAATTTCAACTAGGCAACAAGTATCTTTGTTTTTTCATACTCTACAGTATAGTAGAGCCATAGCAATTATCTATTTTTGGCTCTAATTTTTTATTTGTTAAAATATGGATAAAAGTACAAATATCTTAACTATATCATTCAATAAATTTTCATAACTTTGCTGCTGTATATTTTCATGCAAACAGTAAGATTTTAAGTGAGGACCAGGTTTTTGTTTTTCTCAGCAACGCCCTCAATCCCAGGCCCAACAGTAATGCTCAATGTTAACATCACCGCCCTTTACCTACCAGATATTGGCGTTTTCTACCCAAAAGTCATCAGGTAGACAGACTACTCCAGCATATCCATTTGAAACAATACTTACATTAACATCTAACAATTATCAAGTGCTTGTAGGTACTATTACTATTTCAGGTTTACAGATCAGGAAACTGAGGTAGATAGATACTTAAAAAGTGACCAAGATCAAATAGCCAGTAAGTTAAAAAGCAAGACCCCAAGATGAAATTCAATTCCCCCAAAATAATTTAAGCCGTCTAGTCTCTTCACTCTGATTAATTACCTTAATCACTGAGACTGATAGAATCTATTTTTCTTTAGTAAACACGAGTGGTGATTCATCCTTGGAGGAGGAGCAAACTCTAATAGCAGTTATAGAATTCTGCAAAGAAGATAAGAAAGAACATGTGTTATAAATTATAGACTTACTTTTTTTTGTAGGCATCTTCCCGTTCTCCCTGGGTCAAGATCACCTCTTCAGCACTGGCTTCTTTGTCATGTCATTGTTTTTTATGGAATCTCTGGGATCCTTAACTGGGTGCTACTCCAGATAGGTAGGATAGAGCCTCTGAGTGGGCAGCCTGCCTCTCATCTTTCCAAACGCCTGTCACTTTATTACAAGAGAATGAAATGAGAAAGGCAGATTGTCCTTGAGGCCACTGAGAACATCCCAACCGAAACAAACAAACAAAAAAAACCCCCATAAAATCATATTTACAAAATTTGCTTTACGTAAAGAAATTCTTCATATTCCTTACAATATGTTACAAATAATCCAAAGCCCTGGCCAGTTGGCTAAATTGGTTGGAGCATAATCCTGCACACTGAAAGGTTGTGGGTTCAGTCCCAGTCAGGGCACAGACCTAAGTTTTGGGGTTGGTCCCTCTCCCTCTGTCTCTCCCTTCCTCTCTCTATAAAAAAAAAAAATCAATTAATGTATCCTCGGGCAAGGATTAAAAAGTAATAATCCCAAACCTTTTACTTTGATCCACAGTTTGAAAAGCTACAGAGACTTCTGAGAGATTTCTGGGTGACATATCTATGTTCTGATTTTATTGAGAATATTTCTATTAAAAAATAAGAAGCAAACAGTAGGCTTTAGGGATTTAGTAGCTATCTTCCTCTAATTATATTTTTATTTAATATAGCTAAGTGGAAGAAAGAAAATATTGGTGAGACTTTCAATATAGTTGAAGTGAAGAGACTAATTGCACACTAATTTGCTGTCTCTGCCATGCATGTTCTAACGAGGACGTGGAGTCAATATGTCTTAACTCTGAACTAGCAGAGATAACACATGCAGTCTGTATGCATTATAAATCTGTAGACAAGGCAGACAAGAGAGAATACAAGGATGATTTTGAAGTTCCCTTCAACTTAAAGTTAATGTATCATTGCAACTTTAAAAGCAAACATAAATTCAAATAATTTCATAAACTCATCTTTTTAAAGTAAGGTTTTCATTTTGTCACGAGTTAAAAAACTACATTATTGCCATTGCAAAAGCCCATGATACATAGTCCATATGAGAAAAAAAAAAACATGATCCTAATCTTTAAGAAATATTTCTATCCCAAAACAATTCTCCTAATAAATGTCTTTCAAATTAAGTGGTCACAGCCCGAAAAGCCACATCAGCCTGCATTTGTTTTACTAACTTGATGATCTGAAGAACAATGAAGAAATAACTCCATTAAGCTGTCAGCCCTAACAGCTCTGCAATCAGCCTTACAAACTACTCATTCCTTGAGTGTGCTCCTCTTATTTCCAAATACTGAGCGGGAATATGCCATGGAAAGAGCCCCCACGGCATATTCTCTGCCCCGCCTGCCTTGCCTCTCTGCATCTTGCATCCTTACACCACATAATACTTCCAACTTCATCTTGCTAGAGTCATAAGTTCACATTGATTAGTTTCTAAGCAGTTCCAAACAATAAATGCCTTTTAATATATGGTATTTCCTGATTCATCCTAATTTTAGTATTTTCACAAATATGCACTAACATTACTTATATTTCTAAGACAACAAACAAGGTAAATGCCCCCCATTGTAGCCAGAAAAAAATTAACATCTAGTTAGGCAGAGTGAGCTCTCCCATCAGTGCAACACTTGGCCTTTAAATAAAACCACAGGTCAATAAAGATGAAATTGATGGCTGTAAGATGGTTCACATGAAGGAAATAATATCAGCTGCTGAATTCACAATGTTCCATTCACTGTGCTTATCTCATATCTTAGAACCTCTGAGTTAGGTGCAATTGTTTTCCCCATTTTACAGAGAAGGGAAGAGAAGCTTACAGAACCTCTAAGTGACACACTCCCAGCAGCAAACAGAAAGAGGATTTGAACCCAGTCCTTTGCACCTGAGAGTTAGTTTTAGACTTCCTCATACAGGAAGCTGTGCATGACAATGGTCCAAACATACAGTGAATTCCAGGTTTGGTCCACCTTGAATCTATGACAGAGAGAAGAGGAAAATGAATTTTCCCAAAGCTTAATTGATCTATGAGGGTATTATACAAGCAAATTTACCTAAATTCCATTATGAAACAAAAGAAAACTAAAGAGCATGGAAAGTTGGCACCCTTTAAGGAATAACAAAAACGAAGTGCACTTTTAGAGCCCCCCACTATAGGCTCCTCTTTGATTTTTCCCTCCAGTTTCCTGTATGGATGAAATTGAAAGGCAAGAACACATGCATTTCCAAACACCCTCACACCCAACAAACCCAAATTCCTTATCTGGATTCCCTAGAACGTCTCATTTTTCAACCTACCTATTTTTATGTTAGTCTTGATTTGGTTCCATTGCATTCTACATCAAAGCAATGATTCCCAGCCTCCCTTTCAAGTCTCTAAATCTCTTCACCTTTATTCAATTTCTTCTCACTCTATTCTACAGTTTTTACTGTTATGGTCCATCATACTCTTTCCGTTTTCTTCTGTGATTGTGAACTTTATCAATGTCCACCCCGGTCCCTGTCCCTGTGAGTGTTACAAATCCTCTGCCTGAATCATCTTTATTTTTCTGACTTCCTGTCTGGCATAGCTAACATAAACCCTCACATTTACATGATAGATAACAGCTACATAAACGCTTATGCATATAGTTACCAAAAACATGTGAAGATATATTTGTTAACTCATGAACTTATTTGCAATTGAGATTATAGTGTTTATTCCAGAATATAGACTAATTGTATAGATATTTGGCATTTAATTCCACATCTAGCAATGACTATTTTAAAATTATTAGAAAATGAATTCTATTAAATGGCAAATACACAAAAACATCACATAATGGTGATAATTATAATCATTTATAATACCATTATCACCTTGATAATGCTAAGAAAGATGATTACAAGAGTGATGATACATCTATGCATTAAATATCACTATACTTGTATGTGCACAAAAAAACCTTATGTGCCTTAGGTGATGGCAGATAGAATGGGCCTACGATGGTGGTGAGACTATAGTCCTGCCACTAATACTGCCTTTGGCACAGCTCCTACTTAGTGATTTTGATTTCACTGTTCTTCCAAAGACATTGCCAGATGCCACTGAACACATAAAAGACAACATAAGATGAAAAATAGACCAAATGCCTCTGAAGATTATCAATTATCAACATAATTTTCTACTGTCAACTTCTGGAGGCTGAAAAGTAATTCCCATTGTGCCCTGCGTTGCAGATAATCTAGGTTCACATTTACTTATACAATTGCTCGGTCAGGAGGCTCTGTTATTACCATTTCTTATTTGTGGAGTGTCGAAAGGATTTTAAAACATTGTCTATGTATGTTGAGTTATACACAGTCTGCACAGGACAAATGAGAGAAACATAAAAACCCAGGACTAGGTGGGAGTATTAAGTCCTTATTTTCTTTTTCTGTTGGTTGTCTCTTTGCTATGTTCTTGGATGACAGAGAACAAAAGCATCACTGTGCTTGATCAAAGACAAAGGGTAGGAAAAAGAAGAAAATGTGGCCAAAGTCAGGACATGTCAAAGCAACAGGAAAAATTGCCTTAACTCATCTATTATAATTCCAGCTTTTGGAAGAATAAGAAAAGGATATTGTTCTCTTGAGTCCCCGAAAGAAAAAGGAAGTCTAAGAAATAAATTTGTGAAATCAAACTTAATTCAGAAAACAACTTGAGTAAAAAAAAAAAAAAAAAGCTAACATTTGCACTGAACTTGGTCAATTGAATTTTGCTGGTGCTCTTTTTACAGTGAATTATGTAACATGTTAAAATACTTACTGTTCACTTGCCATCAATTTAGTCAAAGAGCTCTGTTGGCCACTCTCAGGATGCACTTCATGATGCTTTGGTCACCGATGGACTGCATGTGTAATGGCCCCATAATTATCATAGAGCTGAAAAATTCATATTGCTTTGTGACACTCTCACTGTCATAAAGTCGTAGTGCAGCACATTACTCACAGGTCTATGGTAGGGCCAGTAGACACAAACACACTGCGCTGCCACTTGTGTAAAAGTATAACGTACAATTATGTACAGTAGTGATAGTCGATAATGAAAATAAATGGCTATGTTACTGCTTTATGTACTTACTGTACTATGCTTTTAATCATTATTTTAGAGTGTATTCTTTCTACTTGTAAAAAAAGTTTGCTGTAAAACAGTGTGTCGTGTTATACAGGCAGCAGCCTCATGCATCTCCTGTTTACACTGTCTCTTGATTGCATCATTTTTTCTTGTGCTTGATTTACTCTCATGCTGTTTTGCACAGTAATGGGCTGTACAGTCTTCTAGCCTAGGAGCAATAGGCTGCACCGTGTAGCCCAGGTGCGTAGTGGGCTAGAATATCCAGGTTTGTGTAAGTGCACTCTGTGATGTTCACACAAGGAAGAAATCACCTAACACTGCATTTCTCAGAACATACCCTCATCATTAAGTGCCATATGACTGTAATAATTAAATAATGACAGAATTGAAAAATACATTTTGTATTCCATGCATTATTATTCAATACTATAGAAAGTACTAAAGGTACACTAAGAGCCAGGATTCTGGAGCCAAACTACATGAGTTCAAATCTTGGCTCTGTTGCTTACTAGCTATGTGACCTTAGGCAATTTATCTAATTGCTGTGTCTCAATTTCCTTATCTTTAAGATATTGATAATAATAATATCTACCCCCTAGGGCTGTTGTAAAGATTAAATTAGTTAATAAATGTAAAAATCTAAACCAGTGTTTTCCATGTATTAGGCACTATTTAAGTGTTTGTTGTTGTTATTTGAAAGTTATTTTCAAAAATATATATGATTAACTATGAAATTCATTTCTGGTTTTAATAATACTCATAAAACTAACAATAGAAAAAAGTGTTCTTGACTTGAGGTATCAGTAAGAATGATTCTGACAGAAAGTAACAGAAAACTCTACAAATGGTGGATTAAGCTATAAAAACATTTTGTGTTTATCTTACAAGAATTTCAGAAGCAGACAGTCTCAGAATTGGATCAGTGAGCCAAAAATATAACCCAAGACTCAGGCTCATTCCAGCTTTGTGTTCTCACCTGCTTAGTGTCAGCTCTTCATTTGCATGCTGGCTGCTGCTGAACGGGAGGCCTGCCAGAGCTCTAGGCAACAAGACTGAATGTAGGGAAAAGAATTACCAACAAGTTCTATGCTCACATACACATGGACACCTATCCCTTAAGAGGATCCAAATTAATCCCTCTAAGATGCTAGCAGATTTCCCCTTAACAGAGGAAATAACTGGCTCTCTCACATCTACCGTGAGAGACCACAGAATGGCTTTGGGGTTAGCCCACTAGCAGAGTCTGTTACTTTGATGAAGACAATCTATCAGGAATCAACAATAAATGTCACATGTATGGTGAAATACTCAAAGTATTCCAATTAAAGTACAGAACAAAAACAGTCTGCTTAGTCATAGCTATTATTCAATATTTTTTATGGAGGCCTTAGCCAATGTTCACAAGCCAAGAAAATAAAAAATAATCAACTGAAAATTTTAGATTTAAAATGAGATCAAATTAAAATTCTATTCTTCAGTCTTACTGGTAACATTTCAAGTGCTCATTTGCCTCAGGTGGCCTGTGGCTACCATATTGGACAAGACAGATGGAGAACACTTCCAGCATCTTAGAAATTTTGGTTTGACAGTTTAGAAGGAAAGCTGTCAGTATCAATCAACCTTTTAAACGTGATATTTGTTGAATATACAATTGCACTATTGACAATAATCTATCCTACTGAAATACATGAGTGCACAAACATGTATGTCTGAAATTGCAGTATTACTAGGAGTACTCAAAACTGGAAATAATATAAGTACCCATCAACAGAGGGAGAGTTTAATAAATCATAGTACATTTATATTATAACACATCAGGTGGACATTTGAAAGAATGACATACAGCTATACAGACTCACAAGGAAGGACGTTGGCCATATATCATTGAGTGCATCAAACAAGTTACACACATACAGTGAGATTCCATTTTGATTTTGAATTATATGTAAATTTATAGCAACTTGTATACACATATTTGCATGTTTCAAGACCAGGACCAGGGGGAATGTAGGTGAGGTGCCCAGCGTGCAAAATTTGGGCGCTCAATCCCAGTGCCTCCTTAAATTTTACACCCAAGATGCTGCACTCACCATACCTTCCTCCAGTCATGATATGTTTGCATGTGTTTAAAGAAGTCCTTCAAAAGAATTATACATGAGTCAAGGAGTATTTCCTTTAACCCTTTTCACTTTACAATTTGATTTTTTTTAAGAAAGGATATGACCTGAAGCAAGTTGTTTGGCTTATACCCCAAGGGGTCAGTGGAGGCTACACAGCAACAAAAGACCTGCTTTAGCCTAGGGACAGTGTAGCAACACGCCAATATTTGAACTGCCTTTCATGTTTAGTTCCACATAATTACTGAGGATTTTTATTGATTTTATTAATACTCTGACCCTTTGAACAGAGAAAAAACTGCTAGCACTTTTATTGTAGAAGTAATCACACTTGCTTCTATTGGTATTTTTCATATTGTGTGCTCAGTGCTTATTAGTAATAGCTCTTCCAGGTCACAGTTTCTGTATAATTACCATGTAATCAGCTGAGCAAAATTTTAATGACTCTTTAACAACACAGAAAGTGGTCAATCATTTGCCAAATAATTACAGTAGCTCAAATTACTGGCCTGCGTACCAATGATGCTGCTAATCCTGGGGTTTCCAACATGCATATGAGTGATTTCGATCTTTCTCACTGAAAGTCTATTTATACATTCTGATTGATGTTCATGCCCTCGGTTGTCGTGATTTTTCAGTTTTTGAGTTTCACATAATTACTTTAAATGAGACTCACTAGCCTTATTTTCACAGCAGAGCACGTGTATTTGCTACATCCTCTGATCTTTAGTTATTAAAGCTAACAATTGGCTTAGCTTTATTTGAATCTGTGTACTTTTCACAAAAGATAAAGAGTAGGAAGTGTGCCCTATCTTTTATACTGATAATATATTGACACAATCCTCTTGCTATTTATATATTATCTCCACACGGTGTGAAATATTTCCATTGTGTTTGTTGTTTTTCAAAGGCAAGACAAATAGTTTCCCTTTCTGTTTTAAAACCTTTCAAAACTGCCCACCAAAAGTACAAACCATAATCCCACCATCCAGATACACAATTATAAATTGGTAAATGAGTGCAATATATAACAAAACATACTTCAAAATACAGATTATCTGGTTTTTATTTTTCCCAAGTGTGATTCTTAAAGACAAATGCAGTGTCCCCCAGTCCTCTGCCGTGATGCTAGCACGTCACAATAGTCAGTGTATGGAAGAGTGGAACCTTTATCTAAGTCAGCCAGCTGTTGGTGCCCCATGATGTCAAACAATGGATTTGATTATTTTTCCTAATGACTTAATCACCTTTGGTAACATTAAAATATGGATAGTTGGTTAGAAATTAAAGTTAAGATGATGTCAATTTATAATTTTAACCATAGTTCCATTTCAATAGGGTAAGTGCTTATTAACTTCTTTAGGGAGTAAAAATACTAAATTAATATTTTAATATGAAATAAACTGGTTCATGTTTTTGGATGCATATCTATTTGTAATTTTATCTACATTTCCTAGTGACAGAAGACTGATGTCACTTTTCAGGAAAGGGGATTAACTATTTTTAAAATAGTAGATGCATCTTATTTCACTCCTATGGTTCTTTTTTGGATAGTTTAAGTTGCTTAATAAATAACATTAATTATGGTTCTTAATATCCACAGCTAGCCTTGAGAAATTTAAATTTTTAAGGTCCTTTTGCAGGTCCATTGTTCATTTGCATTATTATACCACATAGAAACATTTGTCAGTAATTTTCATTGAATATTTTAGATATTTCCTCCAAACCTCAGTTTACTTATAAATTTAAAGTTAGAAGAAATAACCTCTATAGTTTTAAAATCCTATAATCATATCTAAATTTTGAAATAGTCTAATAAAAATATTTTTTTGTTTATGTGCTCTTTGATGGGCATTAATCTTTTCTTTTAAAATTTCTGCCTAATTATGGGGACTTCTGGTCAAGATAGAGGTATAGGTAGATACACTTTGCCTCCTCACCCAAACAAAAGAAGGACAACAACAAATTTAAATGCAAAAACTAACCAGAACTGCCAGAAAAATCAAACTGTATGGAAGTCCAACAACCAAGGAGTTAAAGAAGAAACATTCATTCAGACCAGTAGGAGGGGTGGAGATAAGCAGCTGGGGTGAGGGGATGCACAGCAAGGCGGTGGCTGGCAGACCAGGTAGTCCCACATTTGCATGGTGATAAACCAGGAGGAACAACAGGGGAGCAAGACAAACCAGCAAACCAGGGTTCCAGCATGGGGAAATAAAGCCTCAAAACCTCTCGTGGTAAAAACTTGTGAGGGTTGCAGTGGCAGAAGAAACTCCCAGCCTCATGAGAGAGTTCATTGGAGGGACTCACAGGGTCCTAGAATGTACACAAACCCATCCAACTGGGACTCAGCACCAGAAGGGCCTAATTTCCTTGTGGGTAGCAGAGGAAGTGAGTGAAAGCCTGCTTAGAGTCAAGCAAGCAGCATTGTTCCCTCTTGGATCTCTCCCACATGTACAGAGTCACAACACAGCTACATGGGTTACCCTGCCCTGATGAATACTTAAGGCTCTGACTTTGCAACTTAATAGTCATAACCTGACAAAAAACTATGGCCCAAATGAAAGAACAGATCAAAGCTCCAAAAATAGAGCTAAGCAATGATAAGATAGCCAACCAATCAGATACACAGTTTAAAACACTGGTAGTTAGAATGCTTGCAGAAATGGTTGAGTATGGTTGCAAAATAGAGGAAGAAGTGAAGGCTATGAAAAGTGAAATAAAGAAAAAATACAAGGAACTAACAGTAAAGGGGAAAAATGGGACTCAAATCAACAATTTGGAGCAGAAGGAAGAAATTAACATTCAACCAGAACAGAATAAACAAGAATTCAAAAAAATGAGGAGAGGAATAGGTGTGGCAGAAGGAGAAGAGGAAGGACAAGAAATGGAAAACTTATTTGAACAAATAATGAAGGATAACTTCCCCAATCTGCCAAAGGAAATAAACAGATCCAGGAAGCCCAGAGAGTCCCAAAGAAGTTGGACCCAAACAGAAACACACCAAGGCACATCATAAATATATTACCTGAGATTAAAGATAAAGAGAGAATCTTAAAAGCAGCAAGAGAAAATGAGACAGTTACCAACAAAGGAGTTCCCATAAGACTGTCAGCTGATTTCTCAAAAGAAACCTTGCAGGCAAGAAGGGGCTGGAAAGAAGTATTCCAAGTCATGAAAGGCAAGGACCTACATCCAAGATTGCTCTATCCAGTGAAGCTGTCATTTAGAATGGAAGGGAAGATAATGTGCTTCTCAGATAAGGTCAAGTTAAAGGAGTTCATCATCACCAAGCCCTTATTATATGAAATATTAAAGGGACTTATCTAAGAAAAAGATGATCAAAAATATGAATAGTAAAATGACAACAAACTCACAACTATCAACAATTGAACCTAAAAAAATAACTAAGCAATCAACTTAGAGCAGAACAAAAACAGAATCACAGAAATGGAGATCACATGGAGTGTTATCAGTGGGGAGGTAGAGTGGGTAGAATTGGGGGAAAAGGGACAGGGAATAAGTATAAATAGTAGGTACAAAATAGACAGGGGGATTAAGAATAGTATGGAAATGAAGAAGCCAAGAAACTTATATGTATTACCCACAGACATGAACTAAGGTGGAGGAATGCTGGTGGGAGGGCAGGTGCAGGGTGGAGGGGAATAAAGGGAAGGAAAAAAGAGGACAACCGTGATAGCATAATCAATAAAATGTATTTTTAAAAAAGAACCCGCCCCAAAATGAATAAAATTTCTGCCTAATTACCAACCTTCTCTGACACTATTATAAATTAACTACTTATTACTACCACTATTTGAATTAGATGTATTAATAAGGTATCTATTTGCAAGAGACAGAAAGATAGTATCATGTTAGTTTAAACAAAAACAAAAAAATGATAGCTCGCATATCTGGGAGATTTAAGGGTTTACTAGGTTTGGGAAGAGCAGAAACCAAGTGTTCAAATGTCTTCGGTAATTGTCTCCCCAAGTCTCTGATCTATTTTTCTTTGTTTGGGGTTTCTTTCTAGGCATATACATTATGTATCACATGAAACATGACAACCACTAGAAACTTGTTAAGACAAGTTTTATTGGTCTTTACATCCTGTGAACTAGGTAACCGTACTTACAGAAAGATGTTACAGGACTGAATATCTTTCCTGATAGTTCCACAAGCCCTGGGATGGACTCTAAGGGGCCCGACTTGGGTCATGTTGCCAAATCTGAACCAATTCCAGTGGCAAAGATTTGCATTCTCACTTACCACGCCTGGATCACATATCCTATCCCTTTTGTCAACTGTTACAGTCACGATGGCCACTCTGATTGGAGCTGTGTGGACTCAGAGTGGAGAAATGATCCCCCAAAAGATGACATGTGCCATGTTTAAGGAGAAAAGGGAACACTGGGCAGGCAGAAGTGCCACGTGTTGGCTGCACTCTCTCCCAAGACTGCCTCATCGACCTGAGTCCCTGAACAACGCTCCCTAGTATCCAATCTGTTTGTGCAGCCGTTGTTAATGCTATCGAGTCCAAAATGTTTATTTTATGGCATTGACTTGATATTTTCCATAGTGTAGTACCTTATATGCTACTCATTTTAGAAACAAGTATAGAATACATTATGTTACAGAAATTTCTTTTATTAATATTTTATACATTGTTCTCAACTCTTCTACATCTGCATTATCTAATTTATAACTTAATATGATGAATAGATGAGTGAATGTTGTTTCAAAGTTTTAACATTTGGGGCCCAGTAAATTTTCTACTTATCCTCTAATTCTTTCATTACTAAGCTCTTCATAGGAAAAAACTATTTGGTGTACTTGCTGCCATATTCTCCTCAAGGATCTGCTTTATGAAATCCACTTACAGCCCCTACCTACTTACAATAAAATCCCTACATCACCCACTAAGGAGCCTGGCATAAGACCCCAGATAGACATACACCTGTCAGCAGCTAGATTCTAATGTGCTTATCACTTCTAAAACTATTAATTTTCAGCAAATGGACCTTTTAAGTAAGTTTCTTTAAAATATATTTGAAACTGCCAATAATGAAAACAAATTTAGGGCCCTGATTCAAAGTCATACCTCTACTTTCCTCAGCACTTCAACTGCATATAATAGATCATTTTCGTAATTCATCCAAAATGATTTTACTCTAAGGAATTGTGTCTCTAGAGAACCCTTCACCTAAGTGAGCCTCCTCAGACAAGATCTGCTGTGCTTGAGGTGAATAGTATCACTTCAGCTGCAAATGAGAATAGATTGGTCTTATGTAACTCACAGAACCAGATATTCTGAGCCTCCTACACGTTTTATGTTGCAATTAAGCACCACTGGATACCTTTAGGCTATTAGGAGACCAATTTACCAGGGTTAGTCAGCATAAAGAACAAGTAATATCTCTCTCCCCTGCCTTTTTTTGAAGGAGCATGGCATTTATTTCTCCTGATGGTCAACCAGGTTCTCAGTGGGTAACTTTTCATTTCTTTGGGTAAAACATGTAAAGGCATTCCAATAAATCAATGGTTCTAATTTGAAATATTTGTAATGCTGGAAGAAAGCCAGCCATCTCTTTTTCATAGAACTGTAACAGCATATATATATATGTAGTTATAAAAATTGTGGGGAGACCTGATTATGGACAAGGCTCATGGGGCATTCTAATGGGAGAAATCTTAGCAAAAGTGATCAGATCCATTACATGGAGGAAAGCTTAATGAGAATAGCCAGAAGGTGACCCTAACCACCTCTCCAGGAGGAATAAGAGAAGATTATTGCTGAGAGAGACCAAAGATCATTGGACTGGCCCTCAGAGCAACACCAATGGCTGTGGGCAGCAGGAAACGGTTTGATTTTCCAGCCAACCCCCAGTTGTCCCCTTTGGAGGCATTGCTCTGGATGTCACATATCCTGCTGTGGTATCCACGGCCAGCGGGACTGACCCAAGTGATAGGGAATAAGAAGGGACAGAATATTTCCATTTTGCAGACTTGGCAGACAGGATCCGACTCCAATGGGCAGCAGCCCAGAGTATGACCTGGGAAACCCATCCGCAGTGAAAGGATGAAGGAGCCAATATAGTGCTTACAAGCTTGGGTCAGATCAACCTAAAATCCAAGGGTGTCTTTCGCATTCACCAGCTGAGTGACTGAGGAAAGGTGTTCCACATTTCCATGACCCTCTTTCCTCATCTGGAAAGTAGAGGTAATGATAATATCTCTACTGCAGGGCTATTGTGAGTTCCTGGCATGTAATTAAGTATCCACCCCAGAGCAGGGGTTAAACAGTGGCCCAGAAAACTGACAATAATGTTGGGAAAGCTGATTGACAGGGGAGGTGAGGAGCTGAGTAAGGAAAAGGCACGTCCCTTTACTGAAAGTGGCCACACTGTCACTGCAGGCAGGCAACAGGCATCTGGCCACACCCACACTGGGCGGCCTGTTAGCCATTCAGCCACCTTTCTAAAAATGGAACATGTGGTTGCTAGGCAAGACAAGCACTGAATTGACTTCGAGAGTCCTCCAGTGCAGCTCGGTCACAGATTTAGAAACAAAATAAATAGACCCTCTGGTTTGAAAATAATTTTTCTAAATCATCAATTCTGTCTCCCTTCCATTCGGCAGGACTCAATTTAAAATATATAAAAAGATATAATATGAGTTTAACTGAAGTATCTGCAGACAAATAATTTTCACAACCTTACCTGACAAGCTCACAATCTTTACCTCAAAAAGATAAAAACTCTGATTGGGTATAGGATGTACTCTACCCAATCATTTCTAATGCATAATGATATTCTGCTTCTGATGATTCTTACTTTTTGGAGGGTTCATTTCCTTTAACCAACTTCCATACCAGTACATTTTCTCATGAATCCTTCATGAGAAAAATGTATAAGGGAAAGTCCCACATAAAATGTCGTATTTCGAGCATGCAGATTGGAATACACGGATGGGAATTTAAGTTCCAACTTCTCACCACAGTTCAGTTTGACTTGTCAAAGGTGGTAGTAAAGACAGTCTCCTACACTCCCCGCCACAGCACGCTTGGTTTCATTGTCCTCAGGCATTCGGCTCATTAGAATCACCAGGGAGCATTCCAATGCTAAAGCCCCACCCCCAGAGATTCTGCATTAATTGGCCTTGGGGTGGTTGGTCATTGGTTTGTTTCTTAAAATTCTCGGTGATTCTAGCAGAGTAGAGAGCTACTGCTCTCTGCGGAATTATACACGCAAAAGCATGAAATGCCCTTTTCTCTTTCTTTTGTCCTTTAGTTTCACAGTTTAGTCCTTTTAAGAAAGGTTATGATATGAATATGATCTCTTTCATTAAAAATACTTAAATGATGGTATAATGATTCTGTCTTTTCATTTGAGTGACTTAGAGAAGAATGATATAGTAACTCCTACAGTTACTATGAAATGGTCTCATAAATTGTATTTTGAAAGTATTGAAACTATGTTCACCAGCTAAAAATATATTTTTTTGCTATAAACCAAAGCAGACAGGAATTTCTGTAAAAGTAATTAAAGAACATTTTTGACCTTCCAGCAAGAGATGTTCTCTGTTTCTAATAACATCACCCCCAGTTGCCCCGGCATCCATGCCTGATTCTTGCATCTCCCTCACAGCGTCTTAGAGTAGGCAAAAGTCAAGTTCGTTTTATTTATTTATAAATAAAAATACCCCCATTTGGTGGTGAAGGCTTGGGTAATCAATGCCACTTCCTGCTTCACAGTGACTTGCAGCTGATCCTGTTTGTAAATTTCTGCCCCTGATGTTTTAGGAGCTGTCTAGTTCCCTGGTTCTTCCTGCTGCTCACTAGATCTTCATTTGACAAACATTCCTAGGCACCTTGTATATACGGCAGGCACTATGTAAGACTGCGGACCTGTGGCAGTGAGCAAGACAGGCCAGAAGAGCCAGTTGTCTTGTGAAGATTGTACTTCAGAAGGAGAGAAAGAAAAGAAAGGACAAATAAATAAATGAGAACATGTATTCTGTGTAGTACAGACAATGTGACATAATGCGATCTTATAGTCCATGGAACACACTTTGGGAAATTCTGGTTCCTTATGTGCATCTAGTTTCCTTCACCCTGGTTATCACGAATTCCAAAATGAATTAGTTATTTTCTCCCAAGAAATCTTTCATTTCCTCCTTAACAACAAACTTAACAGAACCAGGTCTAGCTTAAGATGAGATTTTCCAGCTCCTCTCTTTAACCTGGATGTTCTTTCTCTTAACTCAGCTTTTGAGTTCAGTTTGCCTCATGCCATTTGCACTCTACCTTCCCCAAGTTTTGTTGGCAGGCCTGGTGGCTTCCCAGTAACAGGACTCAGCGAAACGTGTGCTACTTTCACCTCCATTAGCATATTAATTATTCAACAAACATTTACGGACCGTCTGCTGTGTTCTAAGATCCACGTATGATACACAGGGGTTACAAAGATTACAAGATAAGTCACCCTCTTCTAAAGAAGTTGGCAGTGCTGTGGAAGAGTCAGGAGCTTAAGCCAGCACTGAATAAGGACTGTGGTCAGCTGGTTAAACAAAAAAATGGTTAAAGTGGAGAATCGTAACACATAAATAACTGAAGTGTTTAAATTTAAACTTTAAACCCTTAAGTGCATATTCACTCACCAAACTTTAGAAGGGGGTCAAGGACTTCCTTTCATTGAGGATTGGAATTTGTCGTGGTCTTTCTTGCACAGCAATGACACGTCATTTCTAATTTCTGGCCTCAGGTTATTTAAAAGGAGTAAAAACATAAAGGCACTGTGGAAGTACCTGAGCACTGACACCATTTATATTTGTGAAATGTTCTCCCTCAACCTTTTACCCTTGTCTTGCTCATACCTATTCTGACAGGCATTGGTTTTAGCATCTCATTTTTACAGTCTTTCCAAACTATTCAAATACATCTTCAAGAAACAACTCTCTTTCATTTACTATTTCATCAGTTTAATATGAAATTAAATTGCAGGTTTTAAAACATCAAGTACAATGGACATAATTAGTTTTGAGTACAAGCCCGCTGACTCTTAGCAAACATACTCCCCCTGGGGATGGAGGTAAAAGTCATGAGAACAAGACAGGGAGGCCTGGCAGCTGGGAGCACTCAGTGAGCCTTGGGTATCTACCACTCTGTTTCACAGATAGCAGGGATGCTCTGGTCAATCTTAAGGATGCCTAAGAGATCTGCTCATAGTATGTTATTGCAATACAATATAAATGGTTTAATAAAGGCTAATGCAAAATGTGATATCTCAAAAAAGGATGCTTCTCTGATCCCATGAGTGTCGTTTTGGAATTTTTTTATTACCTCTTTTTTTGGTCTTTGATTATTTTAATTTATCTTTTGGAATAAGCAATATAATTCCATAGTTCAGCATTTCTAAAGTAAAACAAGCAGTGAGAAATATCTCTGATGTTCCTGTTCCCCAGCCACCAGCCCCATGTCCCAGAAGGGACCAATGTCCCCAGTTCCTTCTGTGTCCTTAGAGAGGTTTTATAAATGAATATACAAACATATCAAACACATAATAATATACATTCTTTATTTTCCTTTTTATAAAAATACAAAATGTTTACATACTAGTGCTGCTGCTCCTAGGATAAGTTTTGGCTTTTTTTTTTTTTCACCCTCTGGAGACAGAATTTTCATCAAGCAGGTCAAGAACTTGTCAGATGCTCTGTGTTTAGCTGACTAAGCTTCCCAGCAGATGGCCGGGTTATATCCCTATTACTACTATATCTTGATTCTGAGCCAGTTTTATAAAATACATCAAGGACACATCACTTGTTTCCTCTCTGAGGTCAGTTCAATATCATTTCCATCTCCTTCATACATTTGTAAGGTCTGTATTTTGTGGATTTTCCTTAAGGTACATCCTCTTGACAGGTAGTACTGTTATATCTTCCCTCCTATCAGATTTTGTTAGTACTTGTTTGGTGCATGAGATAAACTATTTCATGAAAATATTTCCACCAAATCTTAATATTTCCTATCTGCTTATACACAGGGTGGGCAAAAGTAGGTTTATGGCTGTAAGTACACAAAACAGTTTTCTTTTTTTTTTAATTATTGTATTATTTTCCATATGAGCAACTGTAGACCTACTTTTGCTCCCCACATGTGTATACATGTTGCAATGCATATTTGTTTCATTTACAACACATGTGCTGTATACTTTTTCTGTACCCAAATTTCTAAGTGCTGTTTTCAGTCTCTTCTAATTAATTTCTCGTGTGAATCACTAAAGAGTTCCTTCAGTCTTATTTTTCTTTCCATGTCCTATCTGTTGTTCTCCAAAGAAATCAGCATCATGGCTTTATCTGGGAGTTTATTTTGCTTTCTCTACATTTCCAACATAGAACCGTCTTGAATAGGTCAGCCAACCTCTGGGAAAACATGTTTGTTCTTCCCCACTTTGCAGTATGCATGTCACCTTCACCAAGAGCCTGTCATATCAGGATATGAAGTCATGGTCCAGGTATCTAAGACCATTTCATCAACACTAACTGCCCACTTTATTAACACTATAGTTCCCTCCCCAGAGATTGCTCTATCTTTCAAATGTCCTACTCCTGTGAAAACGAAACAATGGAAACATGACCTCTACCCCACTAGTTTCCTGCCTAAGCATTTACAGTCTGTAATCTTTTGTCAGTGTCTATTTCTATTCCAGAATGAACAATTTGCTGATTTTCCAGCTTCATTAAGTAATTTATTACTTTATTTAATAAATACTCACTTAGTACCCAGAGAATGACTTGTTAAAGATCATTTTATTAAATTTCACAGTAGTTTATTACTGTGTGGCTAGAGTGTCCATAATTTAAATTGATTAGTGTTCCATAAAAGTATGTTTCAAAAGAAACATGAGAGCAGCAAAGAAGTAGTAACTAACTCTGGTGGGTAACAGAGTTGTAGAAACAAGAAACCTTTAAAGAAGACAAAGTCTAGGATTTTAGAAACAACTGAGTCTTCTAGGCAGGCAAGGAAGAAAAGTGCATACAGGCAGGCAGAGGATTTTGTGCAAAAGAATAGAGATAGGAACACACGCAAATCCTGAACTAAGTCAACATCACTAGTAATGAAGAGGTGAATACAAAGTTAGGAGACAGTTTATAGAGTTAAAATTTATAGGGTCCACTGACCCTTAGGACATGGGAAATGAGAAAAGGTAGGATTCAAGAATGACTCTGACTTATGGGATTACCAAAGAATGGTCAACACTGAGATTAGGAATTCAGGGGATGAGAACGGGTTTGGGTGTTGGACTGATGATAATGAATTAAATTTTGCACATATAGATTTTGAGGTAGCTGTAGGCTTTTCAAGTGAAAGTGCCTTTTAAGCTGTTAGGAATATCAGTCTAAGCCCAACAGAGAAAACTAAATAAAGCATAAGTATGATCAATTGTTAAGGTCATGGGAGCAAAGTTTACTATGGATTGAGAATTTAATGAGATAAAAATGAGCAAGGCAGTTTGCCTTAAACATTCTTTCAGATAACAAGTAAACTAGAACAATTTTTTTTAATCCATCGATCTATCTTAATGGGGCTGTCATGAGAAAATATAATAGGAAGGGTAACAGTAATAGAAAACATTAGTAATAGAAATAAAATAATAACAGTAATAGAAAAATAACAGAAAGAATAGACTATAAAATAGTGGATTAGAAAATATGGAATAGTGGAATAGAAAATATATATCATAATGCATTATAATGTCATCCTTCAGGCCAAGAATACCAGTTCCAGCATATTTTGCTATTATGATCCTTGTTTTGAATCATTCTTTCCAAACATTTTTGGTAATATTACTACAGATTCTTCCTGGAGATTAGACAATGACTAAAATTAATAAATCACTTCAGATACTTTTAACCAAATCGACCAAATCTTTGTATCCATTCACTAATTTAACACATCACCTGTAACTTGCAGTTACTGCTTTGCTGATAACCTAGCAACTACTGCATTAGATAGATTTTTAAATTGAATACTTATGAGTGACAAAGGAATAATGGGCAAAATATACGCAGGATTTCTTATTTCTATAAACACACTATTCACTTACCTTAAAACTTAGTTGCAAAAGTTATTGGTTATTTAACTTTTTGAGTTTCTCATTGAATTTAATATAAAGTAAAAAACATGTCAAGATGTCACTCTATTTACTGGAAGTAGTATCACTCTCTTTTCAAATATTTTAACACAAGTACAAAGTAGCCTAATTCATGAAGATGAGAAATTGAAAAACTAAGAGCTTCTGGATATTCTAACACAAAAACCAAAAACCATATATGGGAGAAGGAATTCAGGCAAAGCAGAATTACAAGATGTTGGGTTGAAAGTAAATAGGTCTCTTTCATGAGAGAAGCACACCCACAGGGGAAACTGCTTTGAATGAAGTTTGCCTTGGGTCAGTTCAGGCTCTACAGGAAAATCGCCAGGGGGTGTGACAGAAAGCTAAACTTTCAGATTTCTTCTACTTCCCTGTGGTTTTCAAGGGCAAACCAGATCTGTTGAATATTTTGGTGTCACACCATTTCTAACCCCATCCTCATGTATAGAATGAAAATTGAAGACATCCTAATACATGTTACATGAGGACAGAATTTTGTTTAATTTAAAATTGTCTCTCCGGTACCTAGGTCAGCACCTGGCTCATTGTAGCTGGTCAAATATTTGTTAAATTAAATGAATGCATTTTGTTTTCTATGCCTAACTCCATTTACCTGTCACAGACTTTAATTGTCACAAGAAGACTCCCATAATTCCTCTGCAAACCTACACTGGAATCCCACAGTAACTGAAATATCTTCAATTAATGTAGCAAAACTATTAGATGAGCAATTCTTCTAGTCTGATTGTGACATCTTCATATTCTTTGCAATTTTAAGGGGAAAAACACATAAAAATATAGATCTAACAGATGTGTGTATGTGTTATAAAAATCTTCATTTAAAAACTGGTGACAATGATAGGAAAACCAGACATAACTTGCATGTTTCAATATACTCATTTTTAGTAATAGCTAAAAATTGGGCAAGGGAAAGTTCCAAGCCAGGTTTTTTTTGTTTTTTTGTTTTTTTTTGCTTTTGTTATTGTTTTTATTTTGTTTTTGTTTTTGCCTTACATACTTCAGTCCATTGTTAGCCTCTCTATTAAATTTGTCTTTATAATCTAGAATAGAGGTCATGTTTATACTAAATATTAATCTTCTCTCCTTACTTTGTTCTTCATGGCACTTTCCTGATCTCCTTCAGAGATCAATTATTTATCATCTGCTATGTGTTAGGTCTTGGAAATGCAAAAGCAAATTGTATTTAGACTCTCCTCTGAAAGGATCTATAAACCTCTGAAGTAAAATAAATCAACAATCACAATAATTGCAAAAGGTACTGTGGTTGCATATATGAAAGGCAGGTAACCATGATTTCGCCAAAGAGGTAGCTCATGGACTGAATCTCCAACGACAAGTAGAAATGAACCAATGAAGTAGCACGTGAGAAGGCAGGGAATCAAGGGACCCCACATTCAGGAGGCTGTTAGTAGTTCTTTAAAGATGGACATAGATATAGTAAGATGAGGTCAGCAGACTAGATAGAGGTAGGCAGGACTAGATAAGATCACTAAGCCTTTATGTCTTTCTAAAGAGATCAACTTTAACCTGAACCCTCTACATAGCCATTGGAACATTTGAATTGGGAATAGCATATCTATAATTAAAAAAATTCTTTGATAACACAACTGAACATATATTGAAGGCAAAGCAAGAATGCAGGCGGAAAGACAGGTTAGGGGAAACTATGTAGTACTTTAGAAAAGAACTGATATCTGAATTACGGTACTTGACAGAAGGGAAGTTTAGTTCAAAGCACCCTAACCAGTTAGGAGGAGGTTATTGCAGTCCTCCAGGGAAGAAATGATGCTGTCCTCAACCAAAGCTGGGGCAGTGGAGATGGGAAAAAAGAGAAGGAGAGAGACAGAGACAGAGAGATGGATTTAAGGAATTTTATCTCTCTCAACTGCTATATAACATGCCTATTGTTTGAATTTCTCCTTAGAATCTAAGTTGGCTTTCTTGTTCCATGGGCTGGATAGGATTGTCTGTTATTTTTCATCTGTGGTTATTTGAAATTAAGATTTAAATATGAGCATATTTTTAAACATTCTTTATCAACTCTTAACTGAAAGTATATGCTATAAAAGAATTTAATAATCAATCAAAACCCTAACGAGTTGACTTAAATGAATGAAAGCAGTTTGTAGAGGAAAGAGCTTGAAGGCGTGAGCCTGTGAAAATGCAAATTAAATCATCTCATTCCTACTCAAAATCCCTCATTATCTTTCCATCTAGCTTTGAGTGAAAGCCAATCTTTATAATGACCCCCAACACCCTCTAAGAGCAAGCTCCTGACTCTCTGAATTTGACGCTTCAACTCCTACTACTCTTTCCCCTCACTCATTTGGAGCAGCCAGACGGGCCTTGTTGTTTCTCAAAGTCTGCAGGCCCTCGTGGGCGGTGAGCACTGCCCTTCTGGTTCCCCAGTTATCCTCCCGGCTTGCTGAATCACCTCCTTCAGGTCTTTTTCTTCCTTTATTACTTTATTTAAACACATGGATGGAACTGGAGAGTATTATGCCAGGCAGTGAAAGAAAAATACCATATGATTTCACCTATACTTGGAACCTAATCAACAAAACAAACAAGCGAGCAAAATAGAACCAGAGACACTGAAATGAAGAACAAACTGACAGTAACCAGAAGGGCAAGGGGAGGAGGATAACAGAGGAAAGGGAAAGGGTCCTCAAGGAACACATGTAAAGGACCCAAGGACAAAGCCAAAAGAGGGAGGGATTGAAGGTGAGAGGGGTGGGGGAAAGCGGTGGTGGGAAGATGGAGACAGCTGTACTTGAACAACAATAAAAATTTTTTAAAAAATAAAATAAAACTAAAATAAATGAATAAAAATAAAATATCCCGCCCACTCAGCACTGTCTAGCCCATTTCTATTTTTCTGTAACAGTCATCACAATCTACTAAACTTTGTATTTGACTATCTTGTTTTGTATTCATCTCCGAATTTGCAACAGCTAAAAAGCAAATACCACTAGGACAGAGATTTTTAATATTTTACTGTTTCTCTAGGGCTTAAAACAGTGTCAGGCCATGGTAGAAACCAAATAAACAAACTGCTAGTTCAGCGTGACTGTCAATTACGGTGTCCCGAAGACCTCGCCCACTGACTGGCAGAATCATCACCATGGGAAAAAACCTGCAGTTAGTTATTGTTTTTCCCATCAGGAAGCCACTAGCAGAGTCGGACACAGTCTGAACTGTTTTCATCGACACAGAATTTTGTATAAGGCACTATAATTAAGACTTGGTTCATAAGAATAATTACTTTATGAGCAGTCTCCACCTGACATTTAATGACTATAAAGCTGTGTTAAATTCTTTAGTATAATATAGAATCTGTGCTTATTCATAACTGTGACTTTCTATTCTAGCTGGTACTGACAAAATGCTCATTGTTCATTACCACTGAGAAAGCTTTTTGTGACTTCATTGCCTTCAGCGCTGTGGTTAGATAACTTAGGCTCTTCACTTGAAGGTGACCATATCGGCTCAAGCAATCATCACAAGTAACAGAGCTAAATTATTAGGTAGCACACCCAAGGACACCTTTTCAATGGTCTTAATTTTTGGAAGGTTTTTATTGCCATTTGATGTTATACTACCTAAATGATTGCTTGTTGTAAAAAAAAAACAAAAAACAAAAAAAAAAGAAACAATTAATGAAGGCTTACACAGAGTTTAAAAAAAACAAGTGTACCTTCACCCTTCTCCCCAATTCCACAGAAGGAACTATGGAATTAATTTGTTACATCTGGGAACTCCCCTCCCCAGAAGTAACAAATGTTAGCATCCTGATGCGTATTTTTCCATGCCTTTGTCTATGTGTTTATACAAATACAAATGTAGTTTTAGTTTAGGAAGATTTATTTATATGGTTTTGTAGAGTACTTTCTTCACCTAGCAGTGTGTTTGGACATTTTTCTGCATCGGTGAACATGGATTTCAGCAATCATATGTCTAGGTTTGTCCTGTTTTCTTAGATTATTAACAGTGCCCTCTTTCCCTATCAAAAGTAGCCTAGTTTGGACAGTAAATTATATGTTCTCCTAATTGAAAGCTACTTCATTAGTGAATTCACAGCAGTCTGTAAAGCCATAATTTTTGTCATCATTACGTTATAAATGAACATTTAGTTATTCTTCTCTTTGGTATTATGAACCAAGTTGCAATGAGGATCCATATACATATATCTTTATTCATGTGTATGAATTCTATAGGATAAATTCTGTAACACAAGTTGTGAGATTAAGGGTATATAATTTACATTTTTAATATCTTATCACATTGTTTTCTCAAAAGCTATACCATTTTCTACTTCCATCAACAGTACCCATACTTCCATACCCTAACCAACCAACACAAAATATTATACATTTTTTGGCCAGTTCAACAGGCAAAATATCATATCTCATTCTCCTTTGAATCTATGTTTCACAATCTGTGTTTTACAATTTAGGTTCAATTTTTGTTTTTCATACTACTTCATATCTTTTGCACATTTTTCAATGAGATTATTTTTCTCTTATTGATGTGTAGATATTCCTTAATATTATACATAATATATAGCCCTGGCTGTTGTGGTTCAGTGGACTGAGTACTGGCCTGAGAACCAAATGGTCACCAGTTTGATTCCCAGTTGGGACACCTACCTAGGTTACAGGCCAGGTCCCTGGTGGGGGGCATGCAAGAAGCAACCACATATTAATGTTTTTCTCCCTCTTTTTCTCCCTCCCTTCCCCTTTCTCTAAAAATAAAATAAAGCTTTAAAAAACCCTTTAAAAATGTAATATATAAGTTGTAAATACTTTCTCCCAGTATTTTACTTATTTTTCTCAGCATGGGGAAGAAAAGTGCCAATTCCACATCTATACCCATCAATATTTTAATTCTCAAAAAATGATTAAAATACAGAAAACTCAAGGCACAGTGTCAAACTTTTCTTCCCAAGTGGAATGGAGATTTTATATATATTTTTAGTCTCTTGGGAAAAATCCATGCCAGCCATTGTTAATATAACGAGAACAGTTTGCATGACATCAATGTAACCTGGCAGCCAAGAAGAGTGGACTGGAATGTGCATGTGTGAATGATGACAACTTCACTGTACTAGTCAGTGGGGGCAGTAGACACCACCAACTAAGCATGTGCACTGTGTGGCTGCTGCACTCAAAATGACTGACTCGGTAGAGCAATGAATCTGCATCAGATATTGCATTAAGCTTGAACATTCCTCGTAGAAACTAGTCAGATGATTCAGAAGGTCTTTGGGGATGATGCAATGAGTGCAGCACAAATAAAAGTATGGCACAAATACTTCAAAGATGGCTGAGAATCTGTTGAAAGTGATCTGCATTCTGAAAGGCCTGCAACAAGCAGAACACTTGAGAATGTTGAACATGTACAGGCTGTTGTCCCATCATGAATATGCACCTCCAGGCCAAACAATTAACAAGCACTACCTCAACGTTCTTCACTGGTTGAGAGATGCAACATGACAAAAATGGCTGCAGCTATGGGCAGCTTCATCATAACAACACACCTGCTCATGCATCACATCTTGTGTAGAGTTTTCTGGCAAAACATCAAATCACCCAGGTGACTCAGCCCCCCTACATCCCAGATTTGGCATCCTGCAACTTCTGGCTTTCCCCAAACTAAATTCACCTTTGAAAGTGAAGAGATTTCAGACTGTGATGAGATTCAGGAAACTACGATGAGGCAGCTGATGGTGATTCCAGCAACGGTTTTTGCAGTGTTTTGAACAGTGGAAAACGCTAGGAGAGCTGTGTGAGATCCCAAGGTGTCTACACTATAGGGGACTGAGGCATCATCGTCCTATGCACAATGTTTCTTGTATCTTATTTTTTGTTTAATAAATGTCTCTGTTTTTCATAGTGCAAGGCTGGATACTTTCAGGTCAGACTATACATACATATAGACCTCCTAAACATACACAAGTATTATGAACTATGGACAGGTGGTCTGCCAACTAAATGTGTTGGTGAGTCATTTTACTTGTATATATCATTTCTCCAAATTTTATATTAATTTCTTCAAAAATAAATATTTCATTTAAAGTTTTGAATACAGTGGATGAATATGTATTGAATGTAAATTATTCTACCTCCAACACATAAAATGTCATCTCTTTGAAGGTAGCAAAACTTAATCAGATTCTTTTGCATTTTTCATGTTTTGACTATACCTTCTCATTTTACCTTTGACAAATTTCATCAGGGTTGAGTTAACCATCACCTCAAGGTCACAATGGATTACAATATATGTCATTGTTGCATGAAATGGATATCTGAAGTGTTACATCATTTTTTTTCCTATAATACATGAAGAAATGCTTCCTCACCTGGAGAAAACATTTAATGGTTTTCAGAGAGACAGAAGATGATTCATTTTTAAAAAAATAAATACAAAATTATATAAATGAATATATATATAAGCAAACACTCTATTTAATATTCTGTAGGCAAAAGATTTCTCTGAAACACTTTCTCAAGTGAACATATGCATTTTGCCACAATTGGTTGTCAATCTTTCTCTTTTCATTGCATGAAAAAGCTATTTAGCAAGGTATTATCTTTTCTCTAAATAAATACTTATCATTAATTAACAAAAAGTAAATGTAAAAATAGTAATTAACAGCAGCAGGAATTCTGATTACATGGACTTATTCTTTAGATGTACTAGGCTTTGCATTTTATCACACTTCTATTGCAAATAAAATGGGTATTAAAATTGGATTTCAGTATTTTCGTTATAACATGATTTATATCTAGCAAGACCTCATTATTTTAATACCTTTTATCAGGTGACACAAAAGACAAATCTGAGCTATTCAAATGATACCATAGAACCACAACTAGAAATAACTGATCTCTTCACATTTAGGGTCAATTAATAAACTGGTAAATTAGCTGAACTAAAACTTTCAGGCCTATCTAATTAACCTTTTATATGTAAAGATACATTTTTCAAACAAGACTTTCAAATTATTAGATAAATATTCTTTTTTATGGGAATTCCATACCTCTGTCCACTTTGCATAAAGACCTGCACTAATTTAGGACATTCCACTTACCCTAAGACTCTCTACAGGGGTTCACTAAATGAGGGGTTCACTACATGAGTCTAGATGTGAGGAATAAAATTTGGTTTTCCTGGGATTTGACTTTGTATAATTGTTCTAATACCCTCGGCTCAGATTCAAATTGTAATTACATATTAGATGAGATCGGAAAGGCGACATCTTGTTGGCTCATTCCACTGAGTGTCTCAAAGCACTGTCATCAGAACAGGAGCTGTGATGGGAGTCATGGCTCGTCTGTCAAGGACCTGAGCAAAAACTTTTAAAAAGCAAAAAATCTTTTTTTTTTTAATCCCTTGGAGTAATGAAGCATTAGTCACATCAACCTCAACCAAACCTCAGTTTGAGCTCAGCTTGTTTCCGGATTTCGGACTGTGCTTTTTAGGTGAGAAATCCTTCATATTTTAAAACTAGATACTGATTTGAAGGTTTTGATAGTCGGCAATTAAGGTGAAAATTTGGCATCCCTTTTCTTTTGTCCTTATTTATTCTTTAAAGCATATTTTATTGATTATGCTATTACAGTTGTCCCTTTTTTTCTTCCCTTTATCCTCCTTCTGCACCCTGCAGCCCCCTCCCTCTAGCATCCCCTGACCCCTGCAGTTCATGTCCATGGGTCGTACATATTAGTTCTTTGGTTTCTCCACTTCCTATACTATTCTTATCCTCCCCCTGTCTATTTTGTACCTACCAGTGATGCTTTTTATTCCCTGTACCTTCCCCCCATCCCACCCCCCCCCTTCCCATTGATAACCCTCCATGTGATCTCCACTGCTGTGATTCCGTTCCTGTTCAAGTTGTTTGCTTAGTTTGTTTTTGTTTTCAGGTTTGGTTGTTGATAGTTGTTTTGTTGTGGGTTTTTTTTTTTTGTCATTTTACTATTCATAGATTTGATCTTCTTCTTTTTCTTAGATAAGTCCCTTTAATATTTCATATAATAAGGGCTTGGTGATGATGAACACCTTTAACTTGACCTTATCTGGGAAGCACTTTATCTGCCCTTCTATTCTAAATGATATCTTTGCTAGATAGGATGTAGGTCCTTGCCTTTCATGACTTTGAATACCTTTTTCTAGCCCCCTCTTGCTTGCAAGGTTTCTTTTGAGAAGTCAGCTGACAGTCTTATAGGAACTCCTTTATAGGTAACTGTCTCCTTTTCTTTTGCTGCTTTTAAGATTCTCTCTTTATCTTTAATCTCAGGTAATGTATTTATGATGTGCTTTGGTGTGTTCCTCCTTGGGTCCAACTTCTTTGGGACTCTCTGAGCTTCTTGGACTTGTTTATTTCCTTTGGCAGATTAGGGAAGTTCTTCTTCATTATGTTTTCAAATAAGTTTTCAATTTCTTGCTCTTCCTTTTCTTCTCCTGGAACCCCTATTATTCACTGGAACACTTTTTTGAATTCTTATTTCTTCATTTTGTTCTGGTTGAATGTTTATTTCTTCCTTCTGTTCCAAATCATTAAATCTGGGTCCCAGTTTCCTTCCCTTTACTATTGTCCCCTGTATATTTTTCTTTATTTCACTTTGCAAAGCCTTTACTTGTTCCTTGATTTTCCATCTGTACTCAATCATTTCTGTGAGCATTCTGATTACCAGTGTCTTGAACTTTGCATCTGATAGGCTGGCTATCTCCTCAGCACTTAGTTCTTAGTTCTTTTCTTGAGAAAAGAACTTTTCTTTTCTTTTCTTTTCTTTTCTTTTCTTTTCTTTTCTTTTCTTTTCTTTTCTTTTCTTTTCTTGAGTTTTGATCTGTTCTTTCATTTGGGCCATGTTTCTTTGTCTCAGTGCACCTGTTACATTGTAAGGGGTGGAGTCTTAGGTATTCAACAGGGCAGGGAAACCCACTTCACTGTGTTGTTGCTCTATTTCTGGGGGAGTGGTTACAAACAGAAAACAAAATAATAAAGCCCCAAGAAGAGCCAATTTTCTTAACTGAAGGACTAGGAAATGAATACCCTAGCAAGATAGAATAACCACCCCTATCCCAACCAGTCTGGCCCCAGGGACAGAGGTTCCTCACTATTGCTCTCCAATTAGTCTCCACCAACATTGCTGTGGGGGAGGGTGCCATGTTACCACTAAAGGGGGGTGGCAGTCCACATGGCCTCCACTGACACCACCCCAATGGTGGTGCAAAAAATGTGCATCCCACTTTCAACACGGTCAGCAAAGGCTAAGTGAGAATTATAGATTTTGCTGGGCTGGAACAAGGTGCACCCTCTCCCCTAGTGGAACCAGGACTTTCATCCATGCCTGACAGTAATAAGCCCTTGCCCTCACAGGGTCAGTAGAGATCACAGGCAGAGCCAAGTCTTCAGTTGCTACATGCAGTAATAAAGCACTCCTTCACTTCCCCATTGTGGTGATATCAGTGAAGGCCATGGGACTGAACACCCCTTGTTAACAAGGGGTGCCTTGTTAACACTAACAAGTTAGTTACACTTGTTAGTTACACTAACAAGTTAGTTACACTTGTTAGTGTAACAAGTGTTAACAAGGCACCCCTCCCCTACAATAGTGTTGAAGGAGATCAAGGGAGGAATAGTAACAAGGGCTTTACCTCAGGCTGAGATGATGACACTGATGATGTAGCAAAAAACATGACTTCTACAGCCACTATCAGATACAGGGCTCTCTCCCCACCTCACCCTCAGGTGTCAATGGAGGCTGCATAGGAAATCTAGGTTCCATTAGCCCCTGACAGTAAGGAAATGGCTTCCCACATACTTCCCCTCTGGAACAGTGTCAGGTAAACTTTTCTAAACCAGAAAATTCAAATAGATCCAGAGTCTCACAGCATAATACTCTAAATGTCTAGGACATAATCAAAAGTCTCTAGTCATACCAAGAAGCAGGAAATTCTCAACCTGAATGAGGGAAAAAAAAAAACATTCAACAGATGCCAACATGGAGATTACACAAATTACAACATGGAGATTATCTGACAAAGATTTTAAAACAACCACCATAAAAATACTTAAACAATTATGAATGTTCCTAAAACAAATAAAAACAATAGAAATTTTCAGAGAAGAAACTGATGATATAAATTAGAACCAAATGGAAATTTTAGATCTGAAAGATACAAAAATGAAAGCAAAGCAAAACAAAGAAAACTTAATGGATAAGCTCAACAGAAGAATAAAAAGAACTGAGGAAATAAACAGTAAATCTGAAGTTAGAGCAACAGAATTAACCTAATCTGAATAACAGAGAAAATAGACTTTAAAAAGAATGAGCACAGACTCTGAGAGCTGAGGAAGGATAAAATCTAACATTTATGTCATTACTGTCCCAGAAGGAAAGGAGAAAGAGGACCGCAAAAGCATTTGTAGATAATGGCTGAAAATTTCTGAAACTTGACAAAGTGCATACATTTTCAAGAAACTGATCAAACTCCAAATAGAAACTCAAAAAATTCCACAACAAGGCACATGATAGTCAAATTCCTGAAAATTAAAGACAAAGAAAAGAATCTCAAGGGCACAATCCAAATGCCAGGGATTCTCTCATCGGAAACCATGAGGGCTTCTAAGAAGTGGCACAACATTTTCCAAGTGCTGAAAGTAAAGCACAATCAACCTAGAATTCTGTATCCAGCAAAAGAATCTTTCAGTAAAATAGAGGAAATCAAGACATTATAAGAGGAAGGAAAAACAAAGAGGATTTGGTAATAAACTTTCTTTAAGAGAATGACTAAAGAAGGTCCCTGAAACAGTAAACAATGAAAGAATCCTAGAATATCAGGAAGGAAGAAAGAACAACAAACAAGTAGAAATATGAGTATACACAGTAGACTATTTTTCTTGATTTTTTTCTAAACTGTGTTTAACCATTGAAGCAAAAATAACAACATTGTTTGATTTGTAAATATACATATTTAAAATGTATGTAAGTAAAACAATATGCAGAGTTCATTCTATGAAGCCAGTATTACCATGCTACCAAAACTAGACCAACAGATTACAAGAAAAAGAAAAAAACTGAAAAACAGTACCTCTTATAAATATAAATGCAAAAACCTTCAACAAAACATCTAGCCAGCCAAATTTAGCAACATATAAACAACTTACCAGAATAAAAGACAAAAGCCATGTTATCCTCTTAAGAGATGAATAAAAAGAATTTGACAAAATTTGACAATTTTCATGATTAAAAACATTCAACAAACTAGGAATAGAAGGGAATTTTTTTCAAACTAATCTGAGAAAAACTCACAGCTAACATATTAATGGTGAAAGACAATGCTTTCCTCTAAAATTAGGAACAAGATAAGAATGTTCACTCTCACTACTTTGTTATACTGGAAATTCTAGTCAGGGCACAGAGTCAAGAAAAATAATAAAGTGATCCACACTGAAAAGGAAGAAATAAAATTATTTCCAGATCTACAAAGTCAGTGCAATTCCCATTAAAATCCTAGATGGATTTTTTTTTTTTGGCAGAAATTAACAGACTGATACTAAAGTTCATATGGAAATGCAGGGGACCCAGAATGGCCAAAATGATCTTTAAGAAACATGGGAGGAATCATCTTTCCTGATTTCAGAACTTACTACAAAACTACATTAATCAAGACAGTGTGGTACTGACAAAGGTAGGCACATATATCAATGAAATAGAATTGAGAATCCAGAAACAAATTCATAATCAATTTCATTTTGACAAAAAGGCAAAACAATTCAATGGGGGAAAGAATAGTCTTTTCAACAAATGGTGTTGAGCACCCAGATATCCACATGCAAAAACAGGAAGTTAGAACCATTCCTTACCCCATACACAGAAATTAACCCGAAATGGATCATAGACCTGAATGTAAAAGTTAAAATTATAACAATAGTTTTTAAAGATTTTATTTTTTCTAGTGAGAGGGGAAGGGAGGGAGAAAGAGAGGGAGAGAAACATCAGTGTGAGAGAGAAACTTCAATTGGCTACCTCTCCTACATGCCCCAACCAGGAACAGATTGGCAACCCAGGCATGTGCCTTGACTGGGAATCAAAACAGTGACTTCTCACTTTGCTGCATAATGCCCAACCAACGGAGCCACACTGGTCAGTCCAATTATAATAATCTTTAAAAAAATGGGAGTAAATATTTGTGAACTTTGGTTAGGCAAAATTTTTTAAGATGTAACACCAAAAGCACAAGTGATAAAAGAAAGTAAAAGGAATTTATCAAAATTAAAAACGTTTATGCTCTGAATGATGCCATCAAGGAACTAAAATGACAATCCTTAGAACTGGAGGAAATATTAACAAGTCACTTGTCTGATAATATACTCACATGCATATATTTACCTTAACTCAGTAATAAAAAGACAACCGATTTAAAAATAGGCTAAGGATGTAAATATACGATTCTTCAAAGAAGATATAAAAATGATCAATAAGTACACTTAAAGAACAGATAATTGTCAAAAATACAGAGAAACTGCAACCCTCAACATTGTTGGAGAGTATAAATGGTTCAGTTAATTAGGAAAATTGTTTAGCAGTTCCTCAAAATGTTAAACATAGAGCTATCATATCACTCAGCAATTTCACCACAAGGTATATACCCAAGAGAATGAAAATACACATTGCCACAAACACTTATACAAAAGTGTTCATCGCAGGAATAGTCATAATAGTCAAAAAGTAGAAACAATCCAAGTACCCATCACTGGACGTATGGATAAATAAAACGTGATATAACCATACAATGGAAAATTATTTGACAATTAAAAGGAATGAAGTACCGATACAGGCCACACATGGGTGAGCCTTGAAAACATGATGCTGGATGAAAGAAACCAGTCACTAAAGATCACATGTTCTATGATTCCATCTACACTAAATGTCCAGAAGAGGTAAATCTATAGAGACAGAAAGTAGATTAATGATTGAATAGGAGTGGGGAGCTGCAGAGGATTAGGAGAGACAGAAAGAATGGGCTGGAATTATTCATGGGTATGAGACTTTTTTTGTAGGGTGATAAAAATGTTCTGTAATTGAGTATGGTGATGGTTGCGCAACATTGTGAATATACTAAAAACCACTGAACTGTCTACTTTAAATGGGTGAATTGTATGGTATGTCAATTAAATCTCAACAAAGCTGTTAAAAATGTCAACAGAAATTAAGAACATAGGCAAATTATTATGTGACAACGTTAAGGGAAAAGGCTGAAAGTAAAACTGCTTATCTGTATATGTTCAACTACGTGTAAATATATGCATAAAAATAAATCTGAAAACAAATATGCCAAACAAACTATAATGACTGTTTCTCTCTACACTTTTGTGTTCTGGCTAAATTTCCCACAAGTATGATTATTTTAACTAAAAGTAAAATTATTGAAACAATAAAAACAATTACAGCACTTATCTCTTCTTTTCCTAATTCAGTGAATAACAAACTAATGTGTTACAAGATTCTGATCATGCTGCTATGGAATTAGCCTGCAATTTCCAAACAGGCTTTTGAGATAACAAAGTTGGAGGTGAGCGTGATGGAGCCATCCTCTCTCAAAACAGGAAAGAACTCCCTCACCAAAGGCCCCTGTCAGATACATTATCCAACTAAGAGGTCAAAGAAATGTACGCTGTTGGACACAAATAGGCGTTCTTCAAAATCACCATTATTCATGGATGCAGACAATGTGTGAAATGTAAACCCAGCTGTGATTCAACACTACCTGTTTCCATAGTGAGTGTTCAAAAGAATGAATCTATAGACTCTCTAACTGAACATGTAAGAGTTTTTAATAATCTGGGAGCTTCTCCAGTTATTTGAATTAAAATCAATATTGAGAGGTAAAAATTATAGCTTCTTTTTCTGTAGGGTTAATAGTAAACTACCAAAGAATGTACTTACAATAAACAAACTCTTATTGGTTTGTATAAATAAGATATGATATCTGATCCAAAGAGTAATAACTCAAGAAAGGAAATACACGGATTTGTTTCACATTCAAATGTAGATACATGATTGTGACATCAAGAAATTTGGCTTGTTTTGCACTGATAATAAAATAAAAAAATCCCTTTGCCAATATAACTTATCCTATCTCCTGAATATTAGATTTTTCCATTTCAGAGCTAAAGCAAACAAGAAAGAATGCTTGATTTTTATTTGTTTTTTATATAACTAAAGCAGTTCAAAGGATTTTTTTAATTTTAAAAATATTTTTAAGGATTTTATATTATTTGTTGTCATATTGATTAAGAAGAAGTTGCTTGAACTGAAGTCAAACCCATTTTGTGTATGTAAGCACAATCATTATCTTTACTGCATGATTTTATATTTCCTTTTTTAAAGCAGGCATTTTCTACTCTTGAAATATGAGTATATTTAACAAGCTACCAAAGAGAACTATTGTCATAACTCAAACAGATGGCAATAGTGTGACTGAATTTCACCCCTCCTACTCCAAATTCTTCTGATAGAGCATGTGTAATCATGTGGAGTTTTTATTTACAATTTCCCCTTCCTGCACTCATAGATCACTACGACTTAAAAGCATGTGTTCATGCTTTTTCTTCTGGAAAATCCTAAGTGTAATTACAAAGAGTAACAGAAAACACACCAAGAACATTGCTATGGCTTCAGTGACCATCTCTTCGGACACCGATCTTACTCTGTTTGGTGTTTCCATTATTTTGTCTAAACCTAGACAGGTTGTGTCTTGCAGCTAGTGATGACATTGTAAGTGCACACTACATATTTATTAAGCAACTGATCAAATAAATGAATAACTAGTGACCGCAGCCATCCCTCTGTTCAAAAGAGAAGAGTCGAACAAACCCACCTCTACACTTTTCCCAGATGCAATGGAAAACTAGATTCTACTGGAAGTAGCTTGGATCTCACTATGACTAATTAAGGTCCTTCTCAATTAACTTCACTCTCAAAATCACACATTGAAAAGAGAAAGAAGTATGACTATGCCTCAAATTTCTTAGAAGCTTTTTATTATTCAGATGAAGAATGAATGACTTACAGAGTTTGGGGCAGGCTCCTGGTCAGAGTTGAAGTTCTTGGGGAGGGTTGTTGTTAGAACATTGAGTACATCTTCTAACCTTTTCTTTACACACACACACACACGAGGTATTACATCTGAAGTTTTAGAGTAACTCCTGACTTACACCTGGCCTTTAACTGTTGGTGCTTCCTTGGGTTTTGCCTTTGGCCTACCTTTTACCTACTCTTCATGTTCTCACTGATAATATTCCCTTCCATGGTTTTAACTTCCAGCTATCCGTCTAGAACTTCTAAATCATTATCTCTAACACTGACCTTGTCTTGCACTATATATAGATATAGATATATAGATATAATGTCTTGAAATACATACATATATATGTATGTACACACACACACACACATATATATCCAACTGCCTAGTAACATCTATATCTGAATATATCTTACTTTTCTGAATTCAAACCTTTCAAAAACTCATCTCCCCACTCCCTAACATACCCCATGCCCTAAAAAACTTGCCTAAATATGTCCTCTTAATTACTAGCATTTTCATTTATCTAGTTATAGAAGACAAAAACCTAGCATTTATTCCAGATCTGGTATTGGAAAGCTACAGTCCATGGATCTGTTTTTGTAAATAAAGTTTTATTGATACACAAGGCCCATTTGTTTGTGTATTATTGGTGGCTGCTCTCACAATACAATGACAGAGTTGAGTGCAATAGAAGATGTATGGCCCAGAGAGCATACAACATTTGCTATCTGGCCTTTTACCAAAAAATGTTTGCTGACCCCTCTTTAAACATTTTTCTCTCTTTCTCAGGAGGCAAAAGCTGCCTATTTTTTCCCTCCTATGTACTTCTCAACTTCATGGCTATACCACCTCTAAAATTTGGGGGCCCATCATCTCTCACCTGGACGATTGCATACCTACCACCAGAGTGATACAATGAAAACACATATTTGATTGTTACAGCATTGGGAGACAGCTCTTCATGGGTCTCTAACACATCTGCACATCTTCTAAGCAGAATTACTGACAGTTTTTGTTGCAGACTGTCTTCTCAAGAACATTTGTATAGCAAACATCCTTGGAAGACCACTCTCTTCCTCCAGGATAGAGAGCAGATTTGTTTGCTGTCCAGTACAATAAGATAATATCTCCCTCCAGGGCAGAAGGCCGGCAGGTTTGCATGCCTCTCCCTTATAAATTATGCAGGAATCTGGAGTTTGGGTTTTCTGGCTGTGATGCAAACCCACTGTGTGAACAACATCCACCTGCACCCACCTTCTAGTTTCATCCATGGAACTTAGAGGGCATGGAGAGCCACAATGAACTTGCACTTCATGCTGCTTGTTGTGCCATGAGTAACAAAGTCTTTTGTGTCTCACCCAAGAGTCCTGTGACCAAGTATTCATGAAACTATTGCAATCTAACTTGCTAGCTTGTAAGGAGGTACAAAATCTCAGATCCTTCACAGTTCTTAACATTCAGCCCCATTCTATTTCTTTCCATCACCAACAGCATGAAGTCCAGTTACCTTGCCCTAGCATATGAGGCCCTCAGTGGCCTGGGTGGGCCTGTCCCTCCAGCTCCATACCCTTGCATTCCCCTCCTCATAGTGTTTACTCGTGATCCATAGCTGTTCACAGTTCTCCACTCAGCAAATTCTGTTCTGCATCTCCCCACTGTGCCCCTTCTGCCTGAATTGCCTTCTAACCTCCCCAGCCACACTTCTTTCCCCTTCCACACCCCAGGCTTCTTCAGGCTGCAACCGCCTTTTCATACTATAATCTCTGTTCAGAGCACACTGGTCTGATAGCACCCACCTTCCGTCCCCAGGCTAAACTTGGAGCCCCTCCTCTGGATTCCCAGAGCTCCCTGAGAAGAAGTCAGTCATACATTTATCATATTTTTGGAAGTGTCCATAGTGTGCCTCTCTCACCCATCAGGCACTGAGCCCTAATGCCCTTAATTATCACTTTGGAGGGAAAAAATAATATTTTTTATTTGTATTCCTAAACTGAGAAAATTGCTTCCCTACCGCTTTTTTAAACACTATTATCCCTTTTAGAATATGATTCATTATGACTCACCTTCCAGAGGAGGTAAGAATTTAAGAAAGTGTTCTACAGAGGATTGATATTTCTCCAAACCCAGTTTCATCCTCCGAACTACACTGAATCAGTCAGGTGACTCCTGACGGCAGCGATTGAAAAGAAGAGCCGCCCGGTTCTTTCACACTGAGCATGAGAGAAATGTACTGAGTTAGGCCAGTGAATACGGGCCTTGAGGGGGACATGGCCTGGCCCGAGTGCTCCGGCTCCTGGAGAACCCTCCTAGCTGGGGCTCTGTCCTGCCAGCACAGAGGGAATAATTTCCAGTCTTTAGTTGACTGGTGTGAGAAGGTGTCACACTGTGGGGAGGTTGCCCCTGTCAGATTTTTCACGACGATCTTATGTGAAGTGTGTCGATCTTATGTGAAGTGTGTGGTGAGAGATTCATTTTTGAAAAGCACACAGAGAGCTCTGCTGCCAGGCCTTGTAGAACATGCCCAAGTTCATTGTCGGTAACACTTAAGTTAATAAATGGCGGAGACTATTTACTATTCCCCTGATTGCTCTAGGGAAGGATTTATGTTTTTAAGAAAAATGAAGGCAAAAGCAAGAAAAAGAAAGGTGGTGAGAAGATACCATTACTGGGATTCTAAAGTTTTGAAAGCTCCTTTACGTGGTCTCCCTGATGCAAATAAAATAATTCCAGGCAATGCAGTTTCTCATATATAGGCTAGCACCGTATGCTGCGGCTCCCTGATAATCCCTACAGACTCACATGAACTCTTCCATGATGCCATGCATTCCAACCAAGGAATGCAGTGCCTAATGAACTTGGCTAAAAGATCCCTTCATTGAATATTTTATTAGGTACAGTATTTATTCACACTCTGGGGAAAAATCTTGTCTCCCAGCTTTCTATTGACCTTTTCAGATGACATAATCTCTGGTTCCTCCAAACCTGGATTAAGAAATTTAACTGACAAGTCAATCAGCCCTAGAACTGCTATCATCAAAGATACTAATTTTTTTTCAATATGGCTGAGGAAAGGGGACATGTTCTGCCTTTATTACAAGCTATGTTACAAAACCAAAAATATCCCCTTCTGTAGTTTGAAGGCAGAGCGCTAGACTAAGTTCAAATCCGTGTTACATCAGGACAACCACTTCGCAAAAACTACTCATCCTTCTCCAACTCCCTTGTGTGCTACCAGCGGAAAGTGTAATGGCTCAAACTACACAGACATAATCCACCTGTGTGTTAACAAATTAATGACTTGAGAAATATATGTTTAGACTTCGGATGAATGGGAGCGATTCCAGAATTTGAAATACATTATTGAAACATTTGGCCATAAAAAATAACAGAAAATATTTACTATGAGAACACATTTCTCATCATCTTGTGAATACTTTGGTACTGGATAGAAAGTCTAAAAACTCCTAATCTCTTTTGCTTTCTTATAAAATTTTATGGTTAGTATATCTTTCTCAAAACAGCAGGGAAAAACTTTTAATAAGTTTATAGCAAAAATGGAAGTTTTATATTTCAAAGGCTATTAGTAGTGATACACACACAAATATATCAAAACATTTTTGTGTGTTTTCTAAAATCAAAATGTTATGAAGAAAAGAGTTCAGGATCTTGAAAAATAATTAATGCAGTCATCATCAAAATTCTAAGTGTATAGATGGTCAGTGTGGAAATATGTTCAAAGTGTCTAGAAAGTAGCTTTCCAATAATGTTGACAATGTGAGATTATCAAAATATTTGTAAAGGAAAAATGCAATAAAAGAGGACCTGCGTATAATTCATTAGTTTTAATTTTTCCCTTAACATCAAGGGGATTAAATTCATTTGCAGGAGTCTTGCAGGTGTTAATTCTGAGGAATTTATTAGCCCCTTTCCAGCATTGTTTTTAGAAGTACTTACTGTTTTTCTTTCTAGGTATCCTGAGATTTTAACCTCACATGTGCCAGGAAATTGCTGCAGAATCTCCATGTAAAATCACCATTCTTTCAGCCTTGCTCTCTGGGGCAGCCGCAGCCAGATTTGTTGTGGGTTGTCCCAGGCAGCGACTGTGCTGATGGTTACAGTGAGGAATGTGCCCCATTAAATTGGGCATGGTCAACTGCATGAGGTATGAGTAAATAAAGGGCAAAGTTGAATAACCACTACATTCAGAACATTTATTGTATGAAAGTTTGTGCTTGACTGGCTCAAGTATGCTTATTATACTAGACTAGGGCAAAAATTCAGATGGTATCTGGTTATACAAGTATGGTGGCAATTGAGAAATCTGTGGCTTATCTTTATTCTGCAGATCACTACCCACCTTCCTGACTACCATCTCCTTTGTTTTAAGAAGGATGACTACTTTAAGATAAAAGTTCTGGGCCTGTAGGATGCATGACGCAAAAGGTTGTTTATCTGTTCTCCTGTCTCAGAGATACTAATTCTCAGACTGATTGCAGCTTTTTGTTTTTCCCTCTCAAGAGTTCTACCATATTGCACATTAAGTTTTCAGTATGTTGATGTTTCCCAGCTTTATTTTACAGATTCATTTTACATTTAAATTGCTATCATAGTTGCATCCCTTCGTTGTTGGCTGATATTACCACGCTTCCCCCAGTGCAGATGAAAGCGCGTGTGTTTTTGCTCTCCTGAGAGTGCTCTTCTTTGAAGTGAGGTCCCGCTGGTCCCGAAGGAGGGGCTTTAATGACAAGGCTAATTCCAAAGCAAGGCTTTAAAGACTTGCAAACGACTCATAAGAAACTGGAAAAACATCCTACTTCTAGTCAGTGCTACAGATAGAACAATTTCATGTTTCTATCTAATTTTTATGAGAAAGAAAACATGAATATAACTTAGCCCTTTGTTTCTTAGAAGAAAAACAGTGGCTGTCTGTCATTAAGGACCATATATTTTGATTTAAACTTGAAAAATCTACATGGATAACTCAAATTAAAAAAAAAATTCTCGCTATGGCCAAGTCTTTTTCAAAAAATGTCTTCACATAACTGGCATTATTTAAGAATAGCTAGTTTCTGTCCAGTTTGCTGGAAACATTCTGAAGTAGGACTAATATTTGCTTTCTTGATACAAAGCGCTCAGTCTTATCATCAGATCGTTGAACCTATTCATCCAGATTTATCCTTCTAGATTCTTGTCTCTAAATGCATTTGAATCTAAGCCACTCATAGTTCTGACACATTTTATGTTTGCATATTAGATTACTCTGCTGTGCTGTTAAAAACTCATCTGTAGTAAAATGAGATTGGATGGTTTCTTTTATGTTCATACTTTCTTTATATGTTTTAGAATTGTCAAGGAAACAAGTATCATTTTCAGTGGTAGTGTATTTTATGGTTTACAAACCTCAAAATCTGGAGTTCTTTCTTAATCATTTCTCCTGTCCTGACTGAGGCCTTTTCTTGTCATTTGTCCAAGGAAATGCAGTCAATATCGGGACAGAAGAGAACACAAGTTTTGACGGGTACCAAAAAACAGAAAAAAATACTTGCAGTGGTCTAAGAAGCAGAAACTTTCTAATTCTCTATTGTTATTAAATTGAAAGTGATATGAACTAATTAAAGCAGCAAATCTAGGTGGGACATGAGTTAGGGACTTCGAAATATTTAAAAAGGGAAAATAAGAAGTCCTTCTAACTAGGCTGCAATATGATGAGTTATCACCATTCTCAAAAGAAGCTGAAGTTCCAAAAAACTCACAATTCTGCTGATATTTTCCCAGGAAGTTGTTCTGGGAAAGAAGCAAAAAAGATAACTGTCTACATTCAAGCAATAACTGAGTCTCCTGTGTTAACGTACACAGGAGATCCAACTGAACAGAAAGATGCATGTAAGAATAGAGGTTTTTTTATCCATCTATATTAGCTTAAGATGTTTAACAGTTAGATTCACATTTTTGTGTTATTTTCACAGTTTTATTCCAAACATATGTAGAACCTGTTCTCTCAGATAGGCACCAAACTCCTCATGGTGACTGTTTGAGATGAGTTTGACCTTCTGGGGCATGAGGTGGTAGAGATCTGCCACGTTTTAATCTGTATAATTCTATATTGCTTAATTTTTGATATGCATGTATTTTATGCATAAAAATGTATATCTGTTTCCTTTGTGATTCATAAAGAGAGACTATGACATATTCTATAGTTAAAACAAACAAACAAAAAACAACTGTCTTGGCCATCCATGCTAATAATTAACGTAAGCTGAGCTAGACCCTTGTGGCAAGTTTAATAACTAAAACCCCTTAGCTTCAGTTATTCAATGGATTTTTCTCTAGAACAAATCATTTGCAAGTGAAATTCTAACATAATATGGACAGGTAATATGTTATTTCTAATATTACTGCCCTTTTTCTATTAATAAAATTGCAGCCCAGTACTTAATCACTGCCTGCCAGGGGACACATATAACCACAACACAGGGTTTAGCAGCTTCCCCAAGAGCATGCCATAGGTAGGAGACTTCAGGATTTCTTTCGTTTTCCTTGCTTGCAATTCCTCATTGGACAAAAGTGATGGAAACTATGTATATGTGGGCACAGAACCTAAATTAAAGGACCCACAATTTAAAATACTCAAGGTCCAGGGCAAGCCAGGGATTAAAGTTGCTATAAGTGGCCACTTCTTTCTTTGGCACCCCCTTCTAACTCCTATCACCCCTCAATCATTATCATCATCATCGTCATCATCATCATCATCATCTCTTCTTCTACTTTGATATTATCTCACATACATCTCACATACGTTATATCTAAAATGTGATTTACTGGACTCTCATCCTTTAGAAAGTGTTGCTGATGCACACAGGGTGTGATGGGGTGTGCTCTTGGGGTGAATGTCTGTACCAATGTGAAAGAAGCAGGATAGAGCAGAGGAAGCCATTGGGCTGCAGCAGAGTCCCAACAGAGCTTCACCCAGTCCTACGGCAAACACTGAAGCTGGAATGGCCATGCAAAATTGTCTGCGTTGGAGCAAGGTCAGACTTCAGTGCCCTGCACCAACCAGTCTTTAGATGCAAGCAGAGGCAGCACATCAGGCAAAGTGACTCTTCCCAGCACAGTGCCGTCACCAGAGAACAGACCTTCAGCTGCGAGGAGTCTGCCATCGTACTCCTGGCAGCTGAAGGGGTGAGCGCTTCCATTCTGAAGGGTGGATCTGAGCAGTGCTCCACAGCACTGAGCACATTAAGTAGACCAACCTCTTTCTACACTCAGCAGAATAAAGCATTTAACTAAGGCTGCTGTTTTGTGTGGCTCAGTTGTACACTCTTATTATGTCACCATACATAAATATCCTCCAGTTCATTCATTAACATTCAATTTGGTTCAATTCAACAACTGTGTATTGAGTATCTACAACACACAAAGCATCAGCCAGCTCCGGTTATATGAGAATAGATAAGGTATAGCACAGGAGAATGATAGTCACCTTATAAAGTACTTATTAAGCTTTTACTACACATGGCAAGTGCTGTGTATCGCATTCATTTTTCTAATAATCTCATAAATTAAATTCTACCTTTTCCCCAATTTTCCATCTGGGGACACTCAATTGGAGGGGTTTATTAACTTTGCCAAACTTGGCAAAGTTTTATTAATTTTGCAAGGTTGCTCAGGTAAGAAGGTGTGGAGCAGAGTTTGAATCTGAACAGAATGACTCCAGAACTAGGCCCCTAACCACAAGGCCTGGAGAGCTGGCAAAAAACATCCTGAAACAAGCGATAAGGAGATCAGCTTTGGGTGATGATGAGGATTATCAAGGTAAATGAGGGTTGAAGAACATTCTAGGCGGAGAGACTACCACAGACAAAACAAAAAAACTGAGGTGGAACCACAAGTAGTTCAAGCTTACTAGAGCAAAACAGAAAGTGGCAGCAGGTGAAATGGAGATGGAGGGAGGGGCCAGATGAACCTGCCAGGCCACGCTAAAGAATGTTTGCTTAATCCTAGAGGACAGAAAGCCATTCAAGCGTTTAAAATAAGGAAAAACAAGGTGGCACTTGTGCTTCGAAAGGTCTCTGTTCTTAGTGGAGGACCTAGGGTGCAGAGCCACACTGAAGCCACATGCATTAGCTGTTGAGGAACGAGGAAGAGAGGAAGCACTACAATGGCTGGTAGCTGACTGGCCCTTCAGTGTTGTTGCTAACACAAGAGATTTAGAGGGTGGGGCTGACTGTTAGGAGGAACAGCTAGAGAGTACATGGTAACCCAGGCTTGCTCTTGTGTTTAAGAAGATTATACAATATACAAGTTAATATGTGCACTGGGCAGCTGGATATTTAATTCTGAAGTGCACCTGAGAGGTGAGGGCTGGATGTAGTTTGGAGACTATTACATAGTTAAAGCCATAGGGACAAAATGACATTGTGGAAGTTTTCTATACTGAGTGTGGAAAATAAGAAGAGTAGTGGACTAAGGACCGAACTTGGGGACGGGCAAGCAGGGAAGAGTTTACCAAGGAGGACAAACAGTTAGAGAGGGAGAAGGAGTCCCCAGTGTCAGAGAAGGAGAGAGAAAGAGAGAGAATTACAGTGAAGAGAGCAGTGCCCAGTGTCAAAGGCAATGGAATATATTAGATAATTCCCGTGCTGGAAAGTGTTCATGGGGTTTGGCAATATGGGAGTCATTGTAGACCTTTCCAAGTGGAGAGGGCAGGAATTCTTTTACCCTGAGTTGGAAAGGTGAATGGGGGGTAAGGAGGGAAGCTGCATGGTGTGAGAATTTGTTTCATAAGGTTGAACAGAAATGAGCTCAAAAATGTATGCTAAAGAGCACCCAATATCAAAGGGACATTGCTTTAAATTTTTTTTTCCTAGACAAATAACATATGTTAGACACAAGGGAGACAAAAATGATTGAGATCTGGCCCCTGCCTTCCAGAGATTCATAATCTAGTGCAGGGGACAGAAGTACAATAGCTACAGTAAACTGTACAGAGAGTAGGAGTAGCAGTATGATCAAAGAGCCATGGGAAGAGGGGGGAGAAAGCTCCTGACTTTGCTTAGAGGGTGAGGAAGTAGATGGATCACCGGAAGATGAGTAGGTGATGAGAACATGGAGCAGCGGTGGGACAGCATGCAGGAGTGCAAAAGACACGCACATTTGTTGAAATGAATGTGCGCTGCGGCTGAGTGCAGGAGACTGGTAGAGGCAAGAGACAATGCTGGAAAGGTGAGTGAGTTCGAATCCCACAGGGCTTTGTTTACCACATTGAAAATTTGAACTTTTTCTGCTAAGTGATAAGGGAGCTGACTAGAGAGCTTCAAGCAGATCAAGTGATAGGAAAAACTGTGTTTCATAAGCTGGTAGGAGAGAAGACAGTGGCTTAGAGGAAGCAACTCAGCAGTTATGAGACCACTGTCACTTATGATGGGGGCATGACTAGTGCAGCAAGGATGGAAATGAAGAGGAGCCATAGAGTGGAAAGAAAGTTAAGAGAATTCATAGAATATGATTATACTGATGGGGGGACAAGAAGGGAAAGGAACAGTGAGGGGCCATCCCAGATTTCTAAATTGACAGCTGGATAGATGGCATTAGAATAAAATAAAATGTAAAACAAGAAAATTGTAAAGTTTATCAAAAAGAAGAAGTTTGATTTTGAGATGCCTGTGTGACATCCAAGACCGCAGGTTGCCCATGTACCCAGGGCAACCAGCGTATGTGGAGTCAGGGGATGACTGGGATCTGCGGGTCAAGTCCGCAAACAGTAGTGAAAAGAGGGGAATGAACATAGAGGGGAGGGACTGAGGACACAACCCCGGAGAACACACATGTCAGGGGGCTTCAGGAGAAGTGGAAAGTGCTTGGATGAGCCATTGTGCGCAATGAGAGGGAGAAAAGGCCAGGAGGAAGTACAAAGACTGCTGAACCTGGCCTGTAATGGAAAACATACTTTTGTAGGGGTGCTATCCATAGGGCCGTGTGAGTGTACATAGCAATATTAGGGGACTCAAAGGGATAGGAGAATTGAACGACAGTGGGAAGTTTGCTAGCACGGAAGTCAGGAGGAAGCATTGTCAAAAGATCTGAGGGTACAACTCTTTTTGTTGTAAAAACAATATAACTACATTTTGGAGAGCAGAGAAGGAGAAACCTTCACATTGCCACTATCTACACAACTCATGTCTGAATTGCGGTATCACCTTACACATGATGCACAACCATGTCCTGCACATGATCCTCTACCCTTTTACGTAACCTTAAATGTAAGCATTTTAAATTGTTGTGTCATAGCTATTAGAATTAAGCAATGGGTTCTAATAAGTGCTTCAAAATACAATTTGGGGATACTCCAGATCAAAGATCAAGATCCTCATTTTTGTGAAACCAAACCAGAGGATTGTGAAACTTCAACCAACTTATCAGAAATAAAGAGGGACATGACTCATTTCTGTCTTACTGTTAAAGACCCATAATATTCCCATTGCTCTTATCTTGATGTTGCAAAACACTAATCTCTTTTGCCTGCTATATTCCTCAACCATTTGAAGTTAGAGATATCAACATAAATTTGTTCAGAGTACAAGTCAAGGTCAGCATGTCGCAGGGCAATGATTACCTCAGTGGGTCTTCCTCCACCTCCAGACCCAGGGCTTCCCTTTAGATGCAGGCTGAGAGGACACTTTATTCTTACCTTAGATATGACATAAGAAAGTTATAAACTTTCATTGGTTCTCATTTCTCTAGCTGGGGCCAAGGGGCATCCATGTGTTCCTTCTAGGTTGGAAAAAATTTAAGTTTTCTGAAAGACTGAATGATTTAATGGAGTGAGAATTTATTTTACTGTATTACTGAATCCCTGCAAGTTTTCTTAGGTAAAAATGGATCCAAAGACTCATGAGGAAAAATTCTCATTGTTCAGATTAGAGTTAAAGGTATAATAAAATTTGCAAAAATCAAAACACACTCAGAATCTTGAGCCTGTGTATTTTTAAGTATAGTTTATTGATTATGTTATTACAGTTGTCCCATTTTTTTCCTCCTGTTTATCCCTCTCTGCCCTGTACCCACCTCCCTCCACCAGTCACTCTGCTCAGCTCAAGTCCATGGCTTGTACATATAAGTCCTTTGGCTTCTCCATTTCCCATACTATTCTTAACCACCCCCTATCTATTTTGTATCTACCAATTATGCTTCTTATTCCCCATACCTTCCCCCATTCTTCCTCCTACCCCTCCCCACTGATAACCACCATGTGATCTCCATTCTCTGATTCTGTTCCTGTTCTAGCTGTCTGCTTAGTTCATCTTTGTTTTAATTTTTGTATTTTAAGTTCAGTTGTTGATAGTTGGAGGGTTTTTTTTGTCATTTTGCTGTTCATAGTTTTGATCTTCTTTTTCTTAGATAAGTCCCTTTAACATTTCATATAATAAGGCCCTGGTGATGATGAACTCCTTTAACTTGACCTTATCTGGGAAGCACTTTATCTGCCCTTCCATTCTAAATGAAAGCTTTGCTGGATAGAGCAATCTTGGATGTAGGTCCTTGCCTTTCATGACTTGGAATACTTCTTTCCAGCCCCTTCTTGCCTGCAAGGTTTCTTTTGAGAAATCAGCTGAGAGTCATATGGGAACTCCTTTGTAAGTAACTGTCTCCTTTTCTTTTGCTGCTCTTAAGATGCTCTCCTTATCTTTAATGTTGGGTAATGTAATTATGATGTGCCTTGGTGTCTGCTTCCTTGGGTCCAACTTGTCAGGGACTCTCTGAGCTTCCTGGACTTCCTGGAAGTTTATTTTCTTCACTAGATTGGGGAAGTTCTCCTTCATTATTTGTTGAAATAAGTTTTCCATTTTTTGTTCTTCCTCTTCTCCTTCTGGCACCCCTATGATTCAGATGGTGGAAAATTTAAAGTTGTCCCAGAAGTTCCTAAGCCTCTCCTAATTTTTTTTTTTTTTGAATTCTTCTTTCTTTATTCTGTTCTGGTTGAGTGTTTATTTCTTCTTTCTGCCCCAAATTGTTGAATTTGAGTCCCAGTTTCCTTCCCTTCACTGTTGGTTCCCTGTATATTTTTTCTTATTTCACTTTGCATAGCCTTCTCTTGTTCCTTGATTTTCCATCTGCACTCAATCATTTCTGTGAGCATTCTGATTACCAGAATGAATCTTTAACTTTGAATCTGCATCTGATAGGTTGTCTATCTCTTCATCTCTTAGTTCTATTTTTGGAGTTTTGATCTGTTCTTTCATTTGGGCCATATTTCTTAGTCTCAGTGCACATGTTATGTAGTAAGGGACAGAGCCTCAGGTATTCACCAGGGAGGAGCAACCCACCTCACTGTGTTGTGGCGCTGTTTGTGGGGAAGGGGTCAGGGAGGGAAAAATGCCACTCACTTGCTGGGCTCTCATCCTGCTTTCAGTCACTTCCCCAGCTACCCACAAGTGAATTGCACCCTTCTGGTGCTGATTCTTGGGTGGTAGGCTTTTGTATGTCCTAGGACCCTGTGGGCCCCTCCAACAGACTCTCCTGTGAGACTGGCAATTTCTCCTGCCACCACAACCCCCACAGGTTTTTTACATCCAGAGGTTTTGAAGCTTTCTCTTCCTGGTGTTGGAACCCTGGGTTGCATGCTCTGTCTTGCTAATCCAGTTTATCCACAGGAGAATGTGGGACCGGCCAGTCACCAGCCACAGCCCTCCCATGTGTTCTGTCCCCCTCAGCTGCCTATCTCTGCCCCTCTTACGAGCCTGGAAGAATGTTCCTTCATTAACTCCTTAGTTGTTGGACTTCCATACAGTTAGCTTTTCTGACAGTTCTGGTTGTTTTTTGTTTTAAAATTGGCTATTATCCTTCTTTTGGTTGTGCGAGGAAGCAAAGCATATCTACTTTGCCTCCATCTTGGCTGGACTCAAACCTGTGTTTTTGATTGTGAGTTCTGTGTTAATGAGTCTTTAGAAAAATGCTCTTGACATGTGATCTGGAGAATCCCAATATTATAATCTGAAACACTTATAAAGAACTCATTGATCAATTGTAATAATTATGTTATAACATCAAAATGTTTATATTATAATGTTAAATGTTAATGTTAAATTAAAATAAAAGTATAAATGTTCATAAGTAATCTATGGGTTTAATTATGTACATCATATAGCAGGCAATACACCGATTCAGACAGGAGTTGTGTAAACGGTTGGAAATGTGAGGATTCTCCCCATCTGTTTTCCAAAATGTAGTTATGTTTTTACAACAACAAGAAAATCCACTGGTGTTTGGCACAGCTAAAAAATATGAAAAGCTCATTCAAACAACATGATTCTACTCCATGGGATCTTGTAAGTCTTTTCCTATCTAACATCCTTTAGCTCCCCTCTGCTTTGAAAACCAGACCTTGAAGTTTGTCACTCACTGTCTGGAACAGCTAAGCCTCTGGAATCATAAATCCCATATTCCATCCTTAGACCACAGCTGCCCATCTTTCTAGCTCTTTCATGCTTTTACCTTGGAACCTGCTTTGCAACATCATCAAAGGGTCCGGTTTCTTTTGTCTTATGCTATTCCTAGAAAAGCCTATTTTTCCTGCCTTGACATCTCCAGATTCTTGACTCATCAATTCCCCCAATGTAATGTTTTTCATGTTTCCTTTTCTACATTCCAAAGCATTGATTTCCCCTTCCCACAGGTGCATTATATTGGGAGAACATCTAATCTTACAGATATATTGAGAGACTGAATCCCAATCAGGAGGCAACCTGGACCACTGCTTATGGCAGAGATAGGTAATTGCCTCCTCCACATCCTTCTCCTTACTGATAGAATCTAATTTTCATTTGCATGACAATACACATACCCAAAGATTACATTTTTCAGAGTCTTAACAAACAGAGGTAACCAACGAGACACATGCAGTAGTCATCTGCTTAGGTCCCAGAAAGCTCTTTGAAGGGAGTTGACTCATCTGGGAGGAGTGCTTCTTGGGCCTTTCCCCTTTCTTGCCTCTTTATGTCTTTAGCTGAGATATGATAGCTAGAGCATTAGCAGAAAATTTATGACCATGAGGTCATACACATGCTAAGTCTGCACATGCTAAGGATAGTGGAACAGAAGCCTAGAAGGAGTCTAGGGACATAGAAAATATTGTATAATTACAACATAGCTCTAAACCACCTGCTTGCAGACATTTTTATGTGGAAAAAAAAACAACTTCTATTTTTTTAAAGTCACTGTTATCAGGTATTTATATCTAATAGTTTGGGAATTACTAATAAACATGTTATTTCATTCACACATTTCCTACCATGTATTTGCTGACTGCCTGTTTTGAGTTCAGCATTATGTTACAAGTTCAGGGGAAAATGTAAAAAGTAAAAAAATAGTTTTAGAGTACAACTAAATCCCTATTCCTTCTATTTAAAGAAAGACAGACATGTCTTATAAATCAAGATGAACTTCATGGCCATGTATGATATTTTTCAGATCCACTAAAAAGTATAGGTAACAAGCATGATGGGTTATAAAAGATGGCAGAAGTAAAATGTGGGATGTAGTGATTGAGAAAGAAGGTGATGAGGCTTGAGTTGAACTTAAAAAGAGAGAGAGATGGATGGGGGGAGGGTGAAACCATTTCTCTTCATGCTGGGAGGGAAATCATGGGCAACAGATCTGAAAGGAAGATAAAAATTGTTACATTCAGGATGCTAAGGACCAGCACCTGGCTGTACTCACTCTGCTCTCAGGTGAGCCCTCGGGTAAAACAGCCAGCCTCTCTGTTTGGGGGTTCTTCCCCTTTCGAAAATACCACATGTTTATAGCATGCTTGGAGATTGGGGGTCAAACCCTGTACAACACTGTCACAGGAGTCTCACTGTACAACACTGAGCTTCCTTCATAAGGTTGTTATAAGAATATTGAAATGACTTTTGACCTGGCAATTTCACTGCTGGGTTTGTACCCTAAGAACCCTGAAACACTAATTCAAAAGAACCTATGCACCCCAATGTTCACAGCAGCGCTATTTACAATAGCCAAGTGCTAGAAACAGCCTAAGTGCCCATTAGTAAATGAGTGGATCAAAAAACTGTGGTGCATTTACACAATGGAATACTATGTGGCAGAAAGAAAGGAGGAACCCCTACCTTTTGTGACAGCATGGATGGAACTGGAGAGCATTATAATAAGTGGAATAAGCCAGGAGGTGGAAGACAAACACCATACGATCTCAGCTGTAAGTGGAACCTAATCAACAAAACAAGGGAGCAAAACAGAACATAAGACATGGAACTAAAGAACAAACTGACAGTGACCAGAGGGGTGGGGGGAGGGGGGCAGCAGGGGAAAGAAGGGGAAGGTCAAGTCAAGGAACATGTGTAAAGGACCCAGGGAAAAAAGACAACGGGGGCCAGGGGAGTGCAGATTAAAAGTGGAAGGTAGGGGGTGGGTAGGGCAGAGGAGAGTAATAGGGCAGAAATGGGGACAACTGTATCTGAACAATAAAAAATTTTCTAAAAAAGAATAACAATTGTATGGGATTACTAATATTTCACAGTCCTGAGTCTTCATGTCCCAACTTGTCAGCTAATGCCGATGGCATCTGTGCCGAACGAAATCACTCTTCATGGTGCAGTTTATTGAGTCCTCTCTGACACAGAGGAAATTGCCTGGCTTCCTTTACTCAGTGAGAGTGCCTTACTGTGTTTTTTGTCCTGTTATGCTGTATTGTATCATGCTGTCACTAAAGGTTTTGTTGTAATCTTCTACCAAATAATAATATAACTGGATACACTCATCTTCCTATGGTCACAGTTCAGAAAGTTACACTGGCTAGTCAGTTACTTATGTTACCTGTGTGCAATATTTAACCATGTGTGTATCACTGGTATAAGAAAGAAAGAAGAAGAACACTGACTATAGTAAAAACGAACACATTTCTATCTCCCTCTTTTCTTTCCAGTACGGATCCTAACACATCTCCAAGCATTCCATTAACTGACCCTTTTCCCCAATACCTTTTTTTCCCCTCATGAATCAGTTCCTATCTCTTCAAGTTTTTAACATTATTAAATGCTGTTTCTCAGATTTCTTCTATAGCCGTTTAGTGTTTCAGCACAAGGCTAATCTTTCAGCAACTCAGTGCCTTAAATAAAGGCCTTAACCTGCACAAACTCTTCTTAGCCTGTTTTAATTTTGATGACCTGACTTCACTTTCTAAAACCTGGTAGTGTTTTTTAAAAAATGTCACAGGCTGTGTGCTGGGCATATTACAGACCAAACTTTGATCACCTCAGAAGAAAGGTCTTTGGGAAGACTCTCAGGAGATGGGAGAAGAAACACTTAAAGGCACACTCTTTTTGAGTTTGAACTATGACATTATACAATTGAACACCGACTACTTCTATTCAAGATCTTACAACAAATGAAAAGTTAGCTATTTTATTGTAATCGGGGCCCATACCAGCTATGAGGGGAAAATTCACCGCTCTCTACTAAGAAGATTAGAGGCTGTTTCTAGCAAGGCAAAAACCAGTTATTAAAGTTTTCCAGCTAAATAAAGGCTGTGTGTTACTGGGGATGTGTAAGCAATTAGCTCCTGCCTTCACACACAGGATCCGTCAAGTGGATTGTAGAAGTGTGGGCAGGGGCCTAAGTAAAGCCCTATTTAGCCACACCTAAATACATTTTCCTGCCTTTTATGGCTGGCATGTACCCTAAGACACCCCAAATGAGGTATAAAGAACTTAAAACCCCTTTTCACAGAGAGTTAAAGTGGATTCAGGATCTGCACAGAGAGCTTCAAATCCTTGATCTATCCCTTACTGGCTGCGGATCATAAGCAATTCATATAAAACCTTTGAGCCACAATTTCCCATTCTGTAAAACAGTGTGAATCATACCTACTGTTCAGGGTTATTGAGATATTTAACAATAATATACACAAAGTATCTGGCATATAAGGGGGTTTCAACACATGATAAATATTGCTATAAATATAACAAAACTCCACATTTCCCCCAAAATACACACACACAGGGGTAGGCGGAGAGAATGGGCAATAATTCTATGCTGTTGAGAAAAAAAGAGATCTATAGAAACATTTTTGTTACTTTATCATTTCACCATTTCAGGCATCATATAGAGCTTACCCGAGCTATGGATTTTACATCAGGTCAGCTTCCATTCAGAGGGACATATTACTTTCATTTCCCAGAGAACAGACAAAAAAATACTCTTCAGGGGAGAGGGAGAGATCGCCCATCAGTCAAATCCTCCTCAAGAGGCTGACCGGTGCGAGTCCGCCTGGCTAAGCAGTCTGAGTTCACCTGAGCTCTTTTTGCAAGAGCTTCAGTAATACAGCTGTAGAAGGAAAACAAGTGGGATGTATGAAGCCAAGTGAGCAGGTGAACATTCTCTCCCTCATTCCTGCTTACCACCCCAACCACATGCCATTCTCCATGACATTATCTGCCTTTCCAAGACAGAGAAATAAAGCAGGGACCTCCTTTCTTAAAATACTACTTTTAGTGCCTGGCATTTGACCATGACATTGCGAGTCTGTAGTGGGTATATGGTGCACTGCCCAGATCCCGCTGTAGGCTGAGCTTCTCTTTCCCTCTGCAGCTGGGGGAATTAATTGCCTGTTGATGACTCACAGCCGACTCCCTCCCCAGGAATTGCTCTCAGTCAAAGGGAGCTGCCTTGCTCTCCTAGAGCAGCCAGCAGCCAGTGACTACTTGAGGTGAAGGTACAAAGGTCCTGCACCCTTACCTCAGGTCAGGAAGGGCCATTCCAGCTCTAGAACTCTGCAAGGGATCTGCTGAAGCAACCGCTTCACAGTTCAAGTTTTCTTCTGTCTCCTCTGAATGAATGCCGACTCTTCTCTTCTCTCACCCTCTGGTAGGTGTTCCTTCGAGCTCTTTCCAATTAACTTCCTTCCTGCACGCAAATCTCCATCAGAGCCTGTGTACAAAATCTCAGTCTACAAATCATTCTGAAGATCAAGCAAAAGCCAGGTAAATAAACACTCAAATATTTAACAACTTCCACCTATCTTAAGTGATGCAATTGAAGGTAGGACTGTAGAGAGTCCAAGGGGAATCTGAGCTTGCGTTAGTGCTGTTGGGTACAAAGGAGAAACTGGGCTCCAGCTCTGGGAACAATGATTGGACACCTGCAAAAGGTTTTGCAGTGTGTACTTCTGGACTACATGTGCATAGAAAGCAGGGGGTGGGGAATGATGAAATGCCAGTCATTGTCCACTTCAAACAATTCAGATTCCACCCTGAGGCTAGCAGAAAACTGGCTTGGGAAATAACAATGATGTGAGCAAATACAAGAGACAATCACAATAACGAGCATGAGTAGGGTGCTTTACAGATTACAAAGCATTTCAAGCACAGCTCTTTCCATCCACATGATGGAAAACCACCAGATGAGTAGGCTTGTTGTTGTCACTATCATCTCCAAATGAGGAGATGGAGATTGGTTGAGAGAACTTCTCCAGGTCACACACCCAAGCCAGGGCTCACATGTCCAAGCCCTGGGCACATTCCCCTATTCAAAGACACTTATCCCCAACAGTACCAGCTTGATGTTCTCTCTTTAGAAATTTCATCACAGAAAACTGAGTGCGTAAGACAAGGAATGAGGTTAGAAATATGAACCACTTACTTTGTAAAGGTAAATTATCTCTCTTCCCAGAATAAGGCACTCACTCAGTATCAAAGATTTTTTTATGAGTGTTGTGAGGACCAAATCTGAGATTCTTTAGAAACTCTCTGATTTAAGCCATTGAGGTAGGAAGCCTGTGGTGTTTCCCTGTGGAAATTTTGTGCCCTTAATAAATTCAGCCTTTGTTTTCTGAGACCAAACTACTCAGATTCTTTGTTAAAGAACTCACCTGAACCAAGAAACACAGGCTTCTTCAGCATGAGAAGGTGAAGGGATTTGGAGCAGGGATAGGACAACTGAATAGTGATCCTCTCCAAATTCCAAGTAGGGAGATGAAGAATGTATCTCCTGTAATTCCTCTCATGATTTCATCATTTTGTTCCCCTCCCAACCCCATGAACATTTGCTATTTTTACTGCCTGACCTCAGCATGGATCTACCTGAAGAAGCAGCCATGAGAGTGATTTTCAAGTATTTTTTTTCACAACCTCATAAATGTACAGGCTGCTGAAAAAAAGTAGCTGAGAGAAAATCTAGAAAGGATTGCTATGCTGACCTAAATGTTGCATTGAAGTGTATGAGGCCTAAAATACATATGTATCTGTCATATTCCATGAGGGAAATGTGGGTTAAATATTCTTTGTTTGGTGTTCTACTTAGTTTTCTTGAACCTATAAAGCCATTTTCATTTCTTAAACTGCATTACTAGAACCCACAAAGAAGATCAAACCTGAATTTATTAAGAGGATATACTCGAAACTTAAATGTGTGTTATATGATTTGAGGAAGCATACATTTGGCTACTGCTAGGTGGATTGAACATTTGCTTCAGTGTGATTTGCGAGAGGCTATTCTTAAGTTGCTCCACTTACTAGCTATTCTGATACCCAGGGTGTCCATTTATGGCATGCCAGAGGGAAGCATAACATTAGGAGTAGATTTTTCTTACAGCAAAGTGGTAAATCTGCATGAACTTTTTGAACAGAACTTTGAATACACTCCAATCTGGAACACATAATTATTTCATGCTGACTAAAATCAAGAAGAAGAAATGTGTGACTATACTCATGGATGTAATTACAAATTACAACCTATGCCTCATCACCGCCATCTACTCCAAGTCTTTGCTGGATTTCTTCACTTCAGCTTAGCCAAAAGGCCGAGAAGCAATCTTTGCTGGATTTCTTAAAATGATGACTCCTTATTTCTTTAATTGAATGGAATTTTGAGTATAATGTGACACTGTGTCATTTCCAGGCAATTTATAATGCCTGACAATATTGGTTAGAACTTGAAGAACAATTCTGATGACATTAAAATATCTTCACAAGCAAACAGAAAAATTTCCTCTCCCTCTCTCTCCTTTTATATTTATTTGACTTTTCTTTTATACGCAGAATGGTAATAGTCTACAATAACTCCTGAATTTTTTTCAGTGTGATTGAATGTTGAAACTCACCACTTTATGAATATAGTTTGACCTTTTTACATAAATGCATGATAGCCTATGTTTGTCAAAAAGAAGCTCATTTGCCATATTCCTGTCCATTAATTCAGCCTCTGAGATACTACCTCAGATTTTCCCTGTGAGGTGGGCATCTTTCCACCTGGAAAAAATATCATCATTTTTTAATTTGAAGTTTTCACTTGTTTATAAAAATTTTAAATAAACCCAAATCTAGTACTGACACCAGGTAACCCCACTATTTCTACTTCTGTTATTTAGAAAATACTTATTCTTTTTTTGTTCTAGGTCTCCAAGCTAGTCATTTGTCCATGGCAGAATTTATTTTTCAGTCCCCTGGTAACTTAAAAAAATCTTTCTCTGACCAAAAAAAACTTTTGCTCTAAGCAAATACTTATTTGTATCACTACAGAAAAATAAAATTTTCCCCCAGTCAGTTATGTTTCTTGGGCATTTAATTAGTCTCTACTTATTCCTGGCTTCCAATAGCTACCTGGGTAGAGAAATTAAGCATCCTATGCTGTGGTTTTTTTCTATAACCCTTCCAATAAATGGAGGCCATTCTGGAAATCCTCAAGAATGCTTTGTGTCACTATAAATGAGGAAACCTTTTCTTTCCCCATGGTACACTAATTCTTATCCTTTAATATACAAATCCAATTTTATCTCCTTGTGAAGTTTTCTATGATTCATCCCATTCCTATCTGAGAATTAACTCATCTGCCTGCATGAGCAAAACCAAGCCTATTTGGAATTCAGGGACTGAGATCACTTTATCCTCGGAGTCAAGTGGGATAGAAAACTGGTTGGATGAGCTCATGGAGCTATTTTAAGGTAAATAGATAGAATAATAGGAGAGTTTTTGTTGAGCAACCTTGACCACTTCATTGCAACAATGGCTTTAGGGTCAAACAAATCTAGCGTGGACTCAGCTAAATGAATGCAAATTTATTTACTTATAGATGTAGGGCTATTTGTATACTCTATTTCTTTTTGGGAGAGCTTTATGTTTTGTCTCTCTTTAGGAATTTTGCAATTTTTTTAACTTTTGAAGTTTTTTATTCTCTTTTTGGTTTTCCTTGTTCAAATTTTCCTTTAAAAGTTTGGAACACTTCGTGAATCTGTGTATCATCCTTGCGTAGGGGCCATGTTAATCTTCTCTGTATCATTCCAATTTTAGCATACAAACTGCCCAAGTGAGCACAAATTGGTCAATTTCATATGAATTGTTCACAACAATCCAATTCTCCTTTCCTTTAAATGTTGGTGCTGATGGCAACCAAAATTAAGGATAGACACATTAAATACAAAAGAGCTATAATTAAATTTGTTGGATCTGTGGTGTGAGTTTCTCCCTTTCATTCGAGATATTGGTCAACAGTGTTCTTTTTCCTGTCCAGTCTGAATAAAGTTTTATCAGTTTCATTGATCTTTTCAAGGCACTAGATTTTAATTTCCCTTATTTAGTATATTGTTTTTCTGTTTATTGATTTCTGTTCTTATCTTCATTATTTTCTTCCTTCTGCTAATTTTGAGTTAAATTTACTCTTCTTTTTATAATTTCCTCTTTTTATTGATTTTAGAGAGAGAGGGGAAGGGAAAGAAATAAAGAGAAATACTGATCTGTTGTTCCATGCATTTATGTATTCATTGGCTGATTCTTGTATGTGCCCTGACCGGGGATCAAACCGACAAATGGGGACACTGCTCTAATCAACTGAGCTACCCAGTTAGGGTCTCTAGTTTCTTAAGATTATTAATTTGACATCTTTCTTCTTATCTAATATAAGCATTTAATGTTATACATTTGTCTCTAAACACTTTGTTGGCTTCATCCCACAAGTTTTTATATGTTATATGCTCATTTTCATTCAGTTCAAAATATTTTCTAAATTTCTTTTTTTTTTTCACATACAGATTATTTAGAATGTATTGTTTAAATTCCAAGTATTTGGGGATTTTCCGGATAATTTTGCTATTATTTGTTCATTTCAGTTCTCCATCGGTTCCTGAGTTTGAAGTATGACTCTGATCTCTTCTCTAGGCTATGATGCGGAGTCCCTACTAGTATATGGTCCCTGCAACCTGCCCTTCAGTTTCTTGCCCGCCAGCAGTTCTCAGGGGACTCCCCTGGCTATGCCTGACTCCCTGTCTTCTACATGATGTGACAGAGGGATCACAAACAATGGTAAATTTTATAGGAAATCAGTAGACATCTAATTTAATCAAATTAAAAGACTACCAAAGCGCATTAAGTGTTTAGCAGAGATTAGACAAATAATGCACAGAGTAGATTTCTCCAGGATTACTCAGTGAGAAAAAGGGCATGGAAAATGTACAATGTGGTTTTACTCAAACTTGAGAATTAATAGGGATGATAAAATTAAGGTATGAAGGACTTAAGATTGTTAGTAAGACCTTGACAGAACCCCACAATTCTTTCAAAATTATGTTCCTCTTTTTTTAGGTTGCCTTTTTCCCCAGTTTTATTGGGAAATATTTACATACATCACTGTATAAATGTACAGTATACAGCAGGATGGTTTGACTTACATATATTGTGAAATGATTACCACAATAGGTTTAGTTAACATCTATCATCTCATATAGAAACAACAAAAAGAAAAATAATTTTTGCCTTGTGATGAGAACTATTAAAATCTACCCTCTTAACAACTTGCCTATGTATCATAGAGCAGTGTTAACTATAGTCATCATATGTACAATTACTAATACTTATTTATGTTATAACTGAAGATGTATTCCTTTTGACCACCTTCCTCCAATTCCTCCTCCCATAATCTGACCTCTGGTAATACACCTCTGATCTCTCATGCACTGTTGGTGGAATGCAGACTGGTGCAGCCACTGTGGAAAGCAGTGTTAAGTTTCCTCAAAAAAATTAAAAATTTAACTGCCGTATGACTCAGTGATTCTACTTCTGAGATTATATCTGAAGAAATCAAAACATTAATTTGAAAGAATATATGCACCCCTATATTCATTGCAGTGTTACTTACAATAGCCAAGGTTTGGAAGCAGTTTGGAAGCAGCCCAAGTGTCCATTAGTACATGAGTGTATAAAAAACCTGAGGTATATTTACACAATGGAATACTATATAGCCATAAAAAGAAGGAAATCTTACCCTTTGCCAAAACATGGATGGACCTGGAGAAGACTATGCTAAGTGAAGTAAGCCAGAGAAAGACAAGTGCCATATGATTTCACTCATATGAGAAATCTAATGACCAAACAAACTAACAAAATAGAAACAGACTCATAGAGACAGAGAACTCAGACTGACAGCTGTCAAAAAGCAGGGTGGTTGGGTTTTGGTGCAAAAGTTGAAAGAATCAAGGAAAAAAAACATCTCATAGACACAGACAACAGTATGATGATTATCAGAGGGAAGGGGGAGGGGAAGGTAAAAGAGGCTAGGGAGGGAATAAATGGTAATAAAAATAGACTTGATTTGGAGGTGGTGAACACGTAATACAATATACAGATGATGTATTATAGAAATGTACACCTGAAAACTATATAGTTTTATTAGCCAATGTCACCCCACTGAATTCAATAAAAAATAAAATAAAATCAGCAAATTTGTAATGTTGCTGAAATTGACCAATCAATTTTGCTGTAATTCAAAGTTATTTATCATTTTTGGAGATAAAACATAATTTTCTTGTTGAAAATTAAAGCACATAATTTGCTTTTATGGATTAATGCTGTGATCCTATCTAGCATCACTAATTGATAGAGGGTTGATTGCATTATGTTAAAAGTCTTTGGATATTGGATTTTAAAATATTTTATTATCACAAAATGTATCCTAGAGATAAAGACCAGGTTTGATTTTATAATCAAAATGACTTAGGAAACTTGGTTGAACCGGAAAAAAAGGAAAAAGCAAAACAGAAAGGAGAAAAAATGGGAGGCTAGAGGCTAAGGATTTAAGTCTTAGGAAGGATAAAAACCAATCTTATAATCAAAACTTGTAATTATTTATTATCACGGTAGAGAGATTGAGTTCTTTAAAATCTTGCCTTCCTGGCCACCTGTCCACATTCTGCGTGCCGCCGCCGCCGCCGCCGCCGCCGCCGCCGCCGCCGCCGCTCTCAGGAAAACAAGGACATCGTGGGTTGATACTGGGTTTACTATTAGCAATGTTCTCACTACTGTGCCTCGGTCAACCCTACTGAAGTCTAGAAGAGTGTGATAAATAAAAGTCAGGTGATGGAATGTGCATTGATGAGGAACTTTGATGTCACATTTAGCATTGGGGAGTTTGGTTTGGTTTGCTTTGGTTTTGGTCCCATTCTACAACTCTGAACAGCTAGTGTTCCATTTCAGTCTCAACAGGAACTAAAGAATAGTGAACATTATACTGTCTCAGCTTTTAAAAGCCTGAAATATCACTGAGAACAATGGCTATGGTAGAAAAACAACAATAAAGTTTGTTTTGTTTGACAGCAACTGACAACGATGTTATTGTCCATACATGTCTATCTATAAATACTGTTACACATCTTGCAGCTCTTTCCCCTCCAGTGCAATCCAGGCATGGAATTAGTTGACCAACCCATCACCATGGATACCGAAAAATCTGCCCAAGAGACCTCAAATATAGATCACGGGTAAAATTGTATTGTATCTGTTACTTGACTGATACCACTTCTCTGTCCTACTCATTAGGAAGAACAGCCCCAGGGAAGAGGCCAGTGTCCCCAGAGACCCCCATCCCCACGGGCCCTGCTCTCATCCTTTACTTGCCACAGCTCCCCAGTCTCTCCCCGTCCTGGGCCCAGAGGTTGCACTGTGTGTATGCACACAGAAGTCCAGTGATACCACCTCTGACCCCACTAATTTCCTCTGGGATACCCACAGCTAACCTTTAGGGATTGATCAGTTTCTCTCTTTATCTAAACCAAGTATGAAAAATCTGTTACTTTTGTTTTAGCTTAAATGAAACGCTTAACCCAGAAAACTGAGAGGAAAGCAATGAATTTCAAAACAAAACGATTCAAATTCTTTTTCTTCCTTTAACTCACTACAGACCTTGAGTAAATTACCTCACCTTTATTATTCACTCAACCAAGATTTTCTGAGGGACTACTATGCCAAGCATGCTTAGGTAATTGGTATTCGAAGAGAAGTGGAACACAATTCTTATTCTCAAGGAGCTTACAAGGGGGAACAGAAGATAGACACACACAGCTACATTTGTGTGCCAGGTGGCACAGATCATGAGAGGAGGGAATGAAGGAGCTCTTACAGGATCACCTCTCCCAGACTTGGAAGGTCAGGGTGGGCTTCTAGGTGGCAGAGAGCCTCAGGTGAGGCCTGAAGGATGAGTAGGAGATAGTAGTGCAAGGAGGAAGGTGGGGGTAGAGGGGGTGCAAAAGGAGGAAAGAGTAAATGATAAAGGACTTCAAAAGTAGGAAATGGTATCCTGGTATGCTACCTGACCTAGCATAAAAAATTGCCATCATGATATAAATACCATTAATTAGTTTTTTTTTAATTATACACTATTGATTATGCTATTATAGTTGTCCCAACTTTTTCCTCTTTGTCCCTCTCTACCCAGCACCCCCCAATTCCCTCAGGCAATCCCCCTACCATTGTTCATGTCCACGGATCATATGTTTAAGTTCTTTGGCTGCTCTGTTTCCTATACTGTACTTTACATCCCCCATGGCTTGAATGTCTTTAATTAGTTTTTAAAGCTGAACTATAGACGAAAGTATCATCAATGGTTTCAGCATATAACATTAAATATTAACATTATTTAACCATATAAAAGAAAATTACTACATTTACCCTCTGATGTAGTAATTCCACTCCTAGGTATTTCACCAAGACAGATGAAAACGTGTCCACACAGAAACTAGAATAAAGAGATTCTGAGCAGCTTTATACATATTAATCCAAACTGGAAACAATTCAAATGCCTATTAACAGTGAAATGGATAGACAAATTTTACTTATACAATGCAATACTCTTCAGTGGTAGAAAGGAACAAACTACTCATAGGTGCAATAACATGGATGAATCTCACAGACATTATACTGAGAGAAAGAAGCCAGACACACAAAAAAATAGAAAATACTATGCTTACATGTATGCAAAGTTCTAGAAAAGGAAAATCTACTCCATAATGGAAAAAGTCAGATGAGTTTTTGCCTCTGGAAGGTGCAAGGGACTGACTATGAAGAAGCACAAAGGGAAATTTCTGGGGTGATACAAATGACGGAGATGTGGATTACACAGGCATACGCACTGATTAACACTCATTAGATTGCTCCTAATATTTGTGGCTTTCACTCTGTGTTCCTGATCTAAACAAAAACAGTCATTAAAATTTCATTAGTAAGTTTGCTTTTTTCCAATGGTATTAGGCATTCTGAAGCTACCTCCTGTATATTCTAGGCTTGAGCAAAATTCTAGGACTTTGAAAATAATGGGATCCAGGTTTCTCACTGTTGAGGAATGGGGTAACAAATACAGAAAAGAAGAAGACAAAAACTGCTGTCCAATATGGTAACTATTAGCCACATGTGGCTTTTGAACCCTTGAAATGAGGCTAGCCCAAATTGAGGATGTGATGTAAGCATCAAATGTGCACTACTTTAGAAAGACCTGGTACAAAAAAATGTAAAAAAATCTCAGTACTTTTTATGTATATTGATTATATTTTGAAAAGATTTTTGATATATTGGATTAACTAAATATTAAAATCAATTTCCTTTTTATTTTATAAAACATTGCAACTAGAAAGTTAATATTTACATATGTGGCTCATATTTGGACACTGCTGGACTATAATGTAGCTTGTGGGGTTGGACTGGAATCAGAACTATCATATTCCAGTCTGCCTGTCTCTCTAATCTATCTATTGATCTATCCATCTATTTCTTTTCTTCTCCAGAATGGTCTGGAAACAATGACATGCCAGTAACAATGAGCACATCTAGCACCTGAATCTTGATACCATTTTCTATTAAAAGAAAATATAGCTGCTTGGAGAAATGCCTGGTTTCAGGGCTGGAGCAGAGAAAAGTACAAATAAGCCTGGAACATCTTACTTCACAAAGAAAATAAAGGATTGCTAAAAAAAATGATAGGGTATATCAAAATGACATAAAAGAACCACTGGGATTCCCACTACCTAACTCTAGGATAATATGAACATCAAAATAAATGGTGATAGTAATGGATTATTGAATAATATAAGATTTCATGAGTCTAGAAGGAGGGAAGGAGAGAGGGAGGGAGGGAGGGAGGGAGGGAAGAAAGAAAGAAAGAAAGAAAGAAAGAAAGAAAGAAAGAAAGAAAGAAAGAAAGAAAGAAAGAAAGAAAGGAAGGAAGGAAGGAAGGAAGGAAGGAAGGAAAGAAAGAGAGAGAGAGAGAGAAGGAAAAAAAAAGAAGGAAAGAAAGAGAAGAAGAAAAAGAAGAAGGAAGGAAGGAAGGGGAAGCTTCTTTATAGTAGAAAGCCAACTAATACAGAACAATGATAGAGGTAGAAGATTATCAACAAATACTAAAATTAGTAAGTAAGAGTTTGATGAAAACTCGGCAGCACTATTTACACAGTATCTCCTAATATATTAACTACAAAGGGTTTTTTTTTTTTTAGTTTAGAGTGAGTTATAGATTTTACGACTGAAAAAAATCATCAAAATAAACCCAGAACTAATTATGCAATCTTGCTGCCTTTGTGTTTTTAAGTATCACTGAAAGGAATCAAACTTTTTCTCCCAAATTTGATGAAGGGAAATTAACTTCATCTAATTTTGGTTTCTGAATCACAATTAGAATTATCTGAATTCCTTTTAAGAAATTTTTATATGACATAATAGGCAGCCCTGGCTGGTGTGGCTCAGTGAATTGAGTGCCAGCCTGTGAACCAAAGGGACTCTGATTCAATTCCCAGTGAGGGCCCATAGCTGGGTTGAGGGCCTGGTGTCCAGTTGGGGGCTTGTGAGAGGCAACCACACATTGATGTTTCTCTCCTTCCCTTTTCCTATAAATACATACATACATACACACATACATACATATAAAGAGGCAGAAAGCCTGCATATCCCACGGAACATGACAGTAGTGGGTACAATTACAAATATTATTTACAAAGCTAATTAACAAATTTGATCACAAAGCAAACAAGAAAAAAGAATACAGGAAGCTACTTACACTGTCATTTTTATTTAGTTTTAATTTTTTTTTTGGACTCACATTGTCTTTATTTCTTTTTTCCTCCCCACCACTGCCCCCCACTCCCATCTCCACTTCCCACCCTTGATCCTATCCTACCCCTCTTTGGTTTTGTCCATGTGTCCTTTATACATGATCCTAAAAACCCTTCCGCCTTTTTCCCCCATTATCCCCTCCCACCTCCCCTCTGGTTACTGTCAGTTTGTTCTTAATTTCAATGTCTCTGGTTGCATTTTGCTTGCTTATTTGTTTTGTTGATGAGGGTCCACTTATGAGTGAGATCATATGGTATTTGTCTTTTACCTTCTGGCTAATTTCACTTAGTATAATGCTTTCCAGATGCATCCATACTATTGCAAAGGGTAAAAACTCCTTCTTTCTTTCTGCTGTGTAGTATTTCATCATGTAAATGTACCACAGTTTTTTTATCCATTCATTTACTGATGGGCACTTACTAGCACTTGGCTATTGTAAATTGTGCTGCTATGAACATTGGGGTGCATAGGTTCTTTTGAATTGGTGTTTCAGGGTTCTTAGGGTATAATCCCAGCAATGGAATTGCTGGGTCAAAAGGCAGTTCCATTTTTAGTTTTCTGAGGAAATTCCATACTGTTTTCCACAGTGGCTAAACCAGTCTGCATTCCCACCAACATACACTATCATTTTTAATTATTATACTTATTTTTGTACTTTAAAATGATACAATTTTAAGTAGTGTCAAAAATCATTGTAAACCTTGCGCTGACATTTCTTAACATACTTTCTGTAATGTTTAAAACCATAATATATCATAAAGGTAAAAAATTTTATGGGGATAGGACAAAACTAAGAAATCACCTATAAAATTAGACATTCTATTTTTAAGTACACTCAACAGAAAAATGAAGTTTATTGACCAGCTAAATAACATCCATATTCAAAACCATAGTAATGCCACTACTT